>VVHJ01060284.1:0-12161 GCA_015107715.1 Tylochromis polylepis | reverse complement strand
AAGTTTTTCCAGCAATAAAAGCTGCACCTTGAGTTTATCCGTCTGAGTGTTTTGCATTTGGGTCCTACATCCTGCCTGCCGCACAGCGAACCATGACACTTACGATTGATCACAAATAAACTTGCAAAAAGTTTCAGTTATTGCTAATGATTATAAAATATATGTGTGGCGGGGTGTGGTCCCTGGCGTGGCTGCAAGGGAGGAGTGTGGCAGTGAGCTCGGTGGGTGGGGCTCAGCAGGTGCTGGCTGTCAGGGGCTGATGGTCTGTGTTTATCTGTTGCAGTAAGGAGGAGTGGAGAGGGCTGTCACTGACGGAGGAAGGGTTCATCCATGTGTTTACGTGTGTGTGTGTGTGGGTGGAGATCACAATAAAAGTTGTTAACAGCAATACCCGTGTGCGTGTCGTGGGGAGCCCGGTCTGTCACAATATGATAAGAACTATATTTGAGTGAAATGTGCAATATTTTCCTCTAAAATGTAATGAAATAGACACTAAATTTGGGACAATATAGTGGAAAGAAACTCATTATGTGCTTCCTTGTGAGTTTCACAGGTTTGTATTTCCACAACACAGTATGCATAGTGTGCAACAGACTGTTTTAGTGGGTATGATTTTGTCCACATTTACATGTTCCATACAGAAGAACAATGGAGCAAACTTAAGTAAATGTGAGAATGCCACAACTTAAATAAAAGAGTCAGTTTATTGCAGTAAAGGTGGAGAAGTATTCACATCATATCATCAAACCAGCTCCCAGTCTGGATTCGAGACACAGACACCCTCTCTGCTTTGAAGATTAAGCTTAAAACGTATTTGACTAAGCATACAGTTAGGGCTGGATCAGGTGACCCTGAACCTTCCTTTAGTTATGCTGGGACAGGCTCAGGCTGCTGAGGGACTTCCCAGTGGTATGAATCGGTGCTATACAGATAAAACTGAGTTGAACTGGTATTAAATGAATATACTGAATATATTATAATATTGGTAGCATTTGGTCCACCAGGCAGATTACTGTTATATGGAAACCATAACTGGAATTTAATCTGCCTTCCAAAGATTCTATTCCATAATCTTTAGCCTTCCTACACAGTGAACAAAGCTGATCTTATGGTTCTCCTAGTCTGTAACAAAAAACAAGATAATAATAAAACTGGCTCAAATACATGCATACAATCATGAACCTCTAGTTAAACTAACTTTAAATACTAATAGTCAATTATTTCATCTTTTAAATATACCACAGATACATAAGATCTTCAGCCCAATTTTATCTTAAAATATATGTCTGGGCTAATAGAGGAAACGAACTCCAAAATTTTGTGAAAAACTCTTGTGAATATGAAAAAAACCCCCAGTTATGCTTGTCTACAATTTAGAAGTTTTGTTGTCAATTAAATAGGAAGGTGAAAATCAAGTTTACTTTGATAAATCTATCCCCAAACCCAAAGGGAAACACCTTTGTTTGAACCTTTTTTGTTATTTCTGTTTCTGATAATACTGAGCATGCCAGGACGAGGAACACTGAAACAAAGTCCTTCTTCACAGCTCAGTCATCACCTGCTCAGCTGCAACAAACAATGTGCTGACAGACAATTTTCTAGAGCCAAGTGACATCTTGTGGACATCAGATGTATTTGCAAGAGTCGTTTCACATAATGCAGCAGTATTTTCAGTTCTTCCAGCTGTCAGAATCACTCTGTGGGTTCGACATGTTTAACCTCTTCACACCTTGTTATATTTAATCTTACTTTGACAGAGAGAATAAATTAAGAGGCCAATGACACTGAAATCTAAGTCATAGACATTGGGTGTGATTGCAGATGAGCAGCCATTCTTTAAACAGTCAATAACTATCTTTAATCTGGGTGACTAATTGCATGTTGTGTACGGCAAGCTTCATGCCGAGAAAGATGGCAAATCTGATCTTCTGATCTAAGACTAAAGAATGAAACGTGTGGGATATCAGCACACTCGGTATGCGCAGTATTATCAGGAAAATCTTCAGACATGACTCATGACATTACAGCCCAACCTGACCACCCACATCTTTAATGAGCTGTGAC
The DNA here is from genome assembly GCA_015107715.1 of Tylochromis polylepis. Taxonomy (NCBI): domain Eukaryota; kingdom Metazoa; phylum Chordata; class Actinopteri; order Cichliformes; family Cichlidae; genus Tylochromis; species Tylochromis polylepis. The sequence goes on along the minus strand of VVHJ01060284.1, from coordinate 10,097 downwards.
TCCTGCCAAAATCCTCCGCCTACTGAAATTACTACCAACCTTGTTCATTCACTATGAACTCAGTCCGATAATTACAGCTGTTGACCACTTAAGGGTCATTTTCACTAGTAATGCACACACTAAGTATTTTTTTGTTTGTTTGTTCTTTAAAAAACACATAACAAAATTTTCAAAGACGATCACATTATTACACAAAACCAAAGATATGTAAATCTGGATTCTCTTTGTACACGGCATTGCTCTCACATTGTCCCACACTTGACTGACGGAGCAGAAGAATGAGGAAACACACATAAAATAATCACCAATCCAATATTTCTATTAGAAAAGAAAGTAATTATTATGATTCCACTACACAACTGTTTATTCTGTTATGTGGCATTTTAGTCAACTCTGAATATTTGTTTGTTTTTTGTTTTTTAAACTAAGTTAATTAGGAAATACATAGATATTTGATTTATTTGACATTAATTTTATTGTGAAATACTGTTTTCTGTTTCATTATCAGTTTGTGGTTGGCTATTATTATGTATGAGGGGTAAGAGCATATAAGGACAGCACATACTTTTCATCTTAGTGTGAAAAAAATCTTTATCTTTATCTTTAGTACTCTTGCAAATAGTACCTTCAAAAATATGCCCAAATTCCTGACTTTAACTAATAACATGTACATCCATGCAGGTTTGTTACATAAGTAAAATGTAAATTGTTATATTTAATGGAATTTTGTGAAGTTAAATTTAATTGTCCGGTATACTTTCAGTTTATTTTACTTAAAATCACTGCTTCATCTCTATTGAGGGCGAAGAGTATTTTTTTTAATGTAAATGGTCTGGTACTATGGTCCTATAGTGCCTTTCTATTCAGCTGAGTCTTATTACATAATCTCACACACACACACACACACACACACACGTAACTCAGGGTTCAGTAACTTGCCCAAGGATACTTTGGCATGCAGACCGAAGGAGTCAGGGATCAATAAACAGGCCTTCCAATTGGTAAACAGGTCCAACTACCACCTGAGCCACAGCTGCTCATATACAGCTCACCTAGTCATAAACTAACCTGGACTATCTGATTTTAAATTTTTAAAAGTCACAGAAATTAGTATACATTTTCATCATCCTTAAAAAAACTGCATGATGTTCAGGTAGGAGTGTAAGACATAATTATAAAGTGTATTAAATATAACATATATTCAATTCAGCTTTATTTCCATAGCGCTAAATCACAACAAGAGTCACCTCGAAGTGATTTATACTGCAAGGTAAAGGCTTTACAACATTAGAGAGAAAGCCCCAACAATCAGAAAATCCCCCACGAGCAGCACTTGGATGAAAAACTTCCTTTTAGCAAGAAAAGACCTCCAGCAGAACGAGGCTCAGGGAGGGGCAGCCATCTGCCACAGCTGACTGGAGGTGAAGGAAAAGAGAAGACAAAAAAAAGGAGAGCACAGAAAGACCAAGGACAAAACACAAACTATGGAAGGAAGAAGACAAGAGTTAATGATGTGCAGTGGCAAATAAAAACAAAAATGAATAGAAGGGAGTGGAGAAGAAGAGGTCAGTGCGCGGAATGGGAAGTCCCTTAGTGGTCTGTGCCTATCCCAGCCTAACTGAGGCATGGTTCAGGGTCACCTGATCCAGCCTGAACTATATGTTTTACCAAAAGGTTTTAAGCCTAATCTTAAAAGTAGAGAGGGTATCTGTCTCTTGAATCCAAACTGGGAGCTGGTTTTACAGAAGAGGAGTCTGATAGCTGAAGCCTCTGCCTCCTGTTCTACTTTGATTAACTTTAAGAACCATAAGTAAGCCTGCAGTCTGAGAGGAAAGTGGTCTGTTAGGATAACTGCGAGGTCTTTAAAATTTTACAGGGCCTAATTATTCAAAAGTTTGTATGTGAAGTGATGGATTTTAAATTTCATACTGTATTTTATAGGGAACGAATGAAGAGAAGCTTTTTTTTAACCCCACATAAACAGTAATACTCCATGCTGTGTGCATAGACTCCTGTTTGGAGTGATGTTAACCTGATGAGAAGCTGCCTGCGGTGCTCCATTGTTTCTGGTGTGTCACAGTGTCTGATAGATACTGTCAGATTAATCATTGATCATCTTGTGTTTCCCTCAGCAGCCGGTGACATGGGGATAGAGTCTGTGTTACTGCCGCTGCATGTACAACAAACAAGCAAGCACATAAATAATACAGGTTTGACAAAAAGTGTTCCATTGTACTAAGAGCTCTGGATCCATCTCTGCCAGCAGGTAAACACTACAGATGTCTAACTCCCTGTAACGGGAAGCACGAGGAAGGGTTTTTTTTTTTTTTTCCTGTTACTGTCATTCAACACCCACTTTTTATGATTCTGCACCGCTTTACCCTTTTTTCCTTCTTTCCTCATTTCTCCTGTGTTCTCTCTCTCTCTTGTTCCTTGCACCTCTGTTCTGTCTTCCTCTCCTTTTTTCTCTCTCCCTAAATTCTCATTAAACACATCTTTCTTGACAAAGATTTTAGAGAATTATATAAAAGAAGGGGAATGAAAAGGAAAAAACCCCCTATGAAAGACATTCTTCAAAACACAATATTTGCACCATTATCATCTTAATAAACACACACATATGAAGAAGAAGAGCTACAACACAGCCGCACAATACACACAAGAGATCACAGGTATGTCAAGGCTTTGTTTACAGAGTAACACCTCTGTAAAAGTTCAACCCATTAGGAGCAAATAAAATGCATTCCATAGCCGGTTTATATTAAAGCTTTATTCACTTGCTGTAATTGAAAAAACACATACACACACATACACTAAAGACCCCTCCATGCTCGCCTCACCTCGTTGCCATGGCAACGTGGGGCTCAGGTGATCTCAATACATGAAACCTTGAAAGCCTGGACAAACCGGTTCTGCCAGGTGAGACAAAAGATTGACATCCAAACAGCAGCCAAGAAGAAGGAGTGACAAAATACCTGTTGCTCTCTTCATCTTTACTCTGAAAAACTCTTGCACGGTGAAAAATCACTGAATTACTGGGCCCTACACGGATTCCTGACGGTTGTAGTACTTTGGGTGTGTTCTTTTGTATTGTACTAGATCTGTAACAGCTTTATGACATGTAATAATTTAGATGTTAAATATTCAAAATAATATTCTCGTTTTTTCATAACCTGATAAAAGAGAATGCTTGGATTTGGTTGTTTTAATAAATGATTTAATGAGTTTTAATTTAAAGTTCACAAAATCACTTTGAAATGTAGTGTAACATTAAAGCTTTTTTTCATATAACAACAGTTTATTAAAAATAAATGAGTAAAAAGTAAAAGTCTGTGAGTCAGTGATAACCCTCAGCTCATCTGAAACATGAAGCCGTGGAGCCTCTGAGGTAGGGGAAACTTTATCTGCGGACTCTTTGAAAACAATCAAAACAGACCATGAAAAAGAAGAGCCAACTTCCGGTTATTTCTTTTCAAAATAATAGAGTCTGTATAACCAGCTCAAAGGTTCTCCTGCAGCTTTAAAAAAAAAAACAACCAAAAAACAATATTTGTATTGTTTATTACTAATAGCCCATCCCTTATCATGCTTCAATTACATGAAACATAATACACTATAAATATAAAACCACAATAAATACACATAAAAGAAAGTGTAAGAAAAATATCAGTGTGATTTTTTTTTGCAGCATTTTTATGCCTACATTAAAAGAACATTAAATCAACCTCAGCTGGTGTAATTAAACGATAGGCAAACATTTTTACATTGCACTTCTTTGTTATCACATGCAGTGGTTTTTGGAAGCATTTGTCATATTGTGTACTCTGTCACAGGTGTAAATGTCATGCATGATCCCAACTGTGAGGCTCGTGACGAGGTTGTTTACTCTAGAACAATATACTCAAGGAGTGGTCAGTATCAGCAATGAATCAGGTAAAGCAGAGCACAGAATAAGTTTGGCTGTTTTGCCATGTGTGGATTCAGCATCTTAAGCTCACATTTTCAGGGTAATCAGTGATGTCACCACAACCACAGGTGTTGTGGGCAGATGTTTAACATGGGTCCTGATCTTGGGACTGAATGTGAAATATATAATCAGCAGCTAGAAGGCATTCTTGCAGGGTGCTTTTCCACACAATCAGATTATTACTTCATGTGCCCATGATTGGTTTGGAAACTATCAAAAGAACTATTGTTTTATCAAAGGAGGGCATAGTTCACATGAACATGATCTTTGGGAATGCAGCTGGAATGCTGAGCAAATCTGAGGTCACTCTGCTCCCCTGGAAAACAACTGCTTGCTCCCTGAAGGGGAGGTGAACAAGTTCAAGTACTTCATGGTACTTTTTATGAGTAACAAAGGGACCATGGAATCCATTGCAAAGTCACTGTACAATACCTTGAACATGATAAGAGAGCCAGGCCAAGGCAAAACTCTTGATATACCAGTCAGCCTACATTCCTGCCTTTACCTATGGTTATTAAATTTGCGCAATGACCAGTAGTTTTCTTTGCAGGGTGGATGGATTTACCAATCAGGTGAGAAGTTTGAAAATCCACTGAGGAGCTCAGAATACAACACATGAAGGTGGCTCAGTCACCTAATAAAAATGTCTCCCCCCCTCTCTCTCTTTCTCTTTTTTGTTTTTATTTTTTAACAATAGACACCAATCAATTATTTACTGGAGACATTACATCTCCCCACTGGCCTGTGGACAGCCACAGATTTCCCAGGTGAAGCTGGAGGAAGTTGTAGGACACCTGGATGGCTGTTGTTGATGGGACCCTGAGACACACCAAACAGATGAGAAAGTGAATGAATGAAACAATGCAAAAATGCTGTGTACTAGTTATCATTTCAAAATATTATATATTAAATAATATACTGTATAATATTTACATAAATATATTTGCGTAAAATGACACAAGTTTTGCAAGCAAAATGTGCAATAAATGTAGAAAATGTTTAGAGCTGTGTTATTATGTGTAATGTTAGTGTTATTAACAGTATTAATGCATTAATGTGTAAGCATAATTTTAACATTGTACCCAGTGAAGATGCATATGTTGTATGCAAAATATCAACATGTGATGCATCTCATAAGAGCCCATGGTGGTGTGGGTGTTACAAACTCCCATACATTTCACATATGGAATTTTTACAGATCTTTCTTCAGTATTATTTCACCCATAAGTTCTCTTTAGGGAGATATTTGTCTACTATAGGTTATTAAGCATAGGCAGCTAGTAACAGCGACAAAACAAATGAATATTACTATAATTAGTTCAATTCAACTTTATTTATATAGCGCTAAAACACAACAACAGTCGACTTAGGGCACTTTACATTTTAAGGTAAAGAACCTAATAATACAGAGAAAACCCCAACAATCAAATTACCCCCTATGAACAAGCACTTGGCGACAGTGGGAAGGAAAAACTCACTTTTAACAGGAAAAGATGTTTGGCAGACAGGACACTGTGGAAAAGAGCCAAACGTTAAAAATAAGTAATTATTAAATGCAGAGTGGTGTATTGGTACAATGAGTGAAAAAAAGTGAGTGAAGAAGAAATCACGTGCATGAAAATATAAAAAATGGGGTTTCAATTTAATCTTTTACATTTGAATGCAAATTGTGACGACATGCTTTTATTTTGTACACCCAAACGTCCAACTTCCGGCGCTTCTGCCGTCGTTTGCCGCTGTCTTGCGGCGGAGTCGCTCGGATAGCGTTCCAGTCACCGTGTTTGGAGCGGCACAGGGAGGCGGCACATTCCTGCGTAGGTGGACTTTCCCGAACCGGACGTTGTTTCGTGTGGGCTGGGGGAAAAAAGGCGTTTAAAGTCAGTGGGAGTTAATGAAGCTGCTGGTGCGCCACAGCAGCTATTAGCCGCTGTCAGCAGGTGCAGAGCCGAGGGAGGAGAAAAAATGGCCCGGGAAAAGAAATCTGAACCTGTACCTGCTCGTCTTCAGGGTGTGTGACAGACTGATTGGAGGTGAGAGATTCATTTTGTTTCTCTTGTAAAAGACAAAAAGGAAAAGTTCTTATTGACAAAGGTGCTGGTAGGGATTACTCACCGGAGTGACGGGAGTGTTTTATAGAGACTGTTAAATGAAGCGTTCATAAAAGTATGAAACACCCTTTAAAGTTAACCTCTGGTCAGCATACGCGCAAATAAATACCACTGGCATGTCAGTGAGCAAATAAAAACCACTGAAGAGCAAGTAGACATCAAGCTGCCTAACAGCGAGTTTATTATTGTGGGTGCTTGGCTACTTAATAATCCATTAATAGTTTGATTTCAGTGTTTTTGACCATGGCCGGCTGCGGGCGGTGGTGCTACCGCACCTGCGTGTGCTGTCTATCCGAGGAGGAGAAGAACACCATTGCTGTGGACAAAGAGATCAAGAGGATCCTGAAGCAACAGAAGAAGAAGGAGAGGAGAGAAATTAAAATCCTTTTGCTGGGTCAGTAGAGCACCACACCTGTTGGTTCATGCAAAAACAGCAAACCAAAACAAAAAACCCCAAACCAGGCTAAACAGACATTAAACTGCATTTAAAATTTGACTAGACACCCTAAGGTACACCCTGCATACAAATCAAGACTGTTTGGCCTGTTTGGTGGCCTCTGCACATGAGTGTATAAGCTATGTAAGGCGTGTGTCACCATTTGAGTATGTGAAGAATGAACGGTGAAGGTTGGGATTGGTTATGCACCTAAAAACCACCTGTGGCACACAGCCCAGAAACATACAAGCCCAGTTTTGTTTTGTTTTTTACAGTTAGTCTGACAAGTTTCCAGTTGTCTGATTTTCAGATAATTTCAGCTTCCTGGCAGAGATACCCTTAGCTGGTATCATAGGTGAAATATTTACATGATAAATGATCTAGCTGACAGAAAATCAATTGAGAACTCCTTTATTCAATTGTTTGAATTTGAATATTGCATGTACTGACTTTATTTTGTCTTGTTTCTGCAGCTTCTCTGCTGTTTGTTAGTCATTTGAATATGTACGCTTGTCTTTTTAGTACTTGTGTCAAACAGCAACCATTAAAACATGAAGACCAGAAAGGTTTCCTGTATTTTAGGGCAACATGGACACAAGTTACACCCTTGTAATTATCAGTGCATTATCCTCTTTTCATATCCATATTTTCATTCTGGTATTTTAATAGAGTCTGAGTCATAATTATCCTTATTTACTCCAGCTGTCCCTCAAGAACAGCTCGTGGGTAACGTTTTGATATTCAGAGCTATATGGCTGCGATTATCTTTTTTTATGATGTCATAAAGGTGCAAGACTTCACAAAAGTGTCTGAAACCAAGTGTTTAGAGCAGATTGAAGCCTGAGCGTTTGGCTTACAGGAATTACTTTATATACAATGTCCTCATTATTTGAATCTTTGGTCATATTTAATATAAATGTCCACTATTTTCTATTTTCTAATCAGAAAAATTGTTTAAAAAGTCATCGTTGGGCTTAGGTAGACAGTAAAAATCAGCTGAGATCGCGGGAATTGGTCCATTGATTTCTGTCATCATGGTTTCAAATGTTGAATAGGCAGGAACAGACAGTGAAGATATTTTGTACCTGGTGTGTAGGATCGCGACGCCACCCTCACGTCTAGACACATGGGCTTCACAGGTGTAAACAAACCCAGGTGGAGTGGTCAGATTGAATTCGAAGAAGTCACTGGGCCAGGTCTCCGTTAGACAGAAAATCAAGTTTATGATCATAAATAAGAGATCCCTCACTGGAGAGTGATTGGACATTTATTTCTAATAGTATATATACGATTTAAAAAAAGCTTTAGAACTTCATAGGTCCACTTTATTGGCATATATTGAACAAGTGGGCAGTGCAGTGTCACAGTAGTTAGCGCTGTCACCCCATACTGGGGCCTTTCTGTGTGGAGTTTGCATGTTCTCCTTGTATCTGTGTGGGTTCTCTCTCGTAGAGTTGAGAGACGTGTGTTTGGTTAACTGGCTGTAGGTGTGAGTGTGAGCATGAATGGCTGTCTGTCTCTGTGTTAGTCCTGTGACAGGTTGGCGACGTGCATCCGCCTCTGACTCCCTCGTGACCCTGAACTGGATTAGTGGTTAAAAAAAAAAAAATAGAATTAATATTATTCATCCATCCATCTAAGTGTGATAAAACAAAGAAAAGTCCTACATTTCGTTATGTATATTAACATCAAAGTATGCTTCTAAGTAATGATTATATACATTTTTGGTAAATCTTTTGATTGTTGTAATTGTTTTATGTTTTGTTTTGTTTTTTTGCATTAAAACCCAATGAAGATTATAGTTAAATGAAATAGAAAATATAGATTTTTTCTAAAAACCTCTAATACTGTATTAGTTAACCAACTATCTGTCTCTACAACTATGCGTGAACTGCAGTATCTCGTTATGATAGCGATGCTGCTGCTTTGTGTCATTGTGAAAGAGCAGCAGATACCCAGTAAATAGCACACAGTAAATGAGCGTGTCTTTTTTGGGTGTTCTCCACAGACTAAAAAGGTAATGAGACATGATACACTGGGGCCAGCCTTTCTTATGTCTTGTACAAAAATTTCACTTATTTGCAAGAACTGGACTTTCAGGAAAACATCTTTGGCATGTCTCACACAACAGCTGCTTTATGCTTTTCCTTCAAAAGTTGTGTTAATTCACAGAATAAAAAGTTTCAAGAGTGTAGTTTCCTCTAGCAGACAACTGAATGAAAGAAATACATCCAAAGACCACTCGCTCTTTCATCTGAGTGGTTAAGTTAGGATTTCAGGAGTGTTCACTGAAGTCTGTTCACTCCTCTGTACTTGTTGCAGACTTAAATAATAAAAAGGTAGAACTTTTTTTTTTTTTAGATGGCCTAAATCAAGTATAAATGCAATTATAGAGGCAACACAGGAACCATAACAGATACCTGAAAATTAGACAGAGGAAAAGACAGGACTATTTATACACAAAGAGTTGATTACACAGGAAACAGGTGGGAAACAAGGCACAGGTTAGTGCAGTTAAAACAGGTGAGAACAACAAGATATGAGGGAACAGAGGGAGGAACAGATAGTTTTAGTTCCCTCAGTGTTTCCCTATTACAAAGCATAAAAATCAACACATTATTACAAAACTGAAATTCATCACTAGAATAATCATAATGTAGAAATAATGTTATAAGAACTGAGACTGAAATAATCAAGAAATCAAAAATAGGAATGAAGAACTCAACTAACAACGATACAAAACACACGGAGCACTAAAACATCAGTGAAAGCAAACAGAACACTAAAATAATAAACGACTTAAAACCCTGGGACTAAAACCAGGGGCCAGGACATTTGTGTGAGAAACAGTGTAAATCCAAGGCGCTTGTTATGAAATACAGTCACCACACAGAATGATATGGATACAAAACAATAAAACAAGAAGGGCATAAACTGTTGAGTGCCGTGCTGACAATAAACTGAGGTGTAACAGAACATAAATCAACTTTTTCTCCCCTCTCGGTTGGTGTGTCTTTGATTCTAGTCTGCAGAGAAGGTACCTGCAACCTTTATATCAGGCCTTTTGTTTTTTGAATTGAGTGCTCGTTTTTTTTTAGCTTCCTGTGGGTGGGGAGTCTCCTTATCACGCTACTTTATAGTTTGTATTCACGAAAAAAAAACAAAAAACCCAAAACTTAGGGAGATCAAAGTGTTAACTTTAAGGCTACAGGAGGAACTTAGCACAACCTTAGATGCAAAAGAAAATGATTGTGTTTTAAAGCTGCTTTTCTGACCACTAAGGCTATACCCACATCTACATATACATACATACGTATGTATATACGTATATATACACACACACATATATATATATATATACGTATATATACACACACACATATATATATATACGTATATATACACACACACACACATATATACACACACACACACACACACACACACACACACACACACATACACACACACACACATACATATACACACACACACACACACACACACATACACACACACACACACACACACATTATATATATATATATATATATATATATATATATATATATATATATATTGTAAC
>VVHJ01060281.1:0-13197 GCA_015107715.1 Tylochromis polylepis | reverse complement strand
ATACGATTACAAAATCGATCATCGATCTGCGGCCTAGAGCATCCTGGTGCCACGTGCACTTATGGACACTCTTATGCTGGAACATGGTGTTCGTTATGGCCAAACTGTGGTTTGCACAGAAGTCCAACAACAGAACACCACTCAGGTTCAGATCCGGGAGGCCGTTCCTCCCAATCACGCCCCTCCAGGTCTCGCTGTCATCGCCCACATGGGCATTGAAGTCTCCCAGTAGGACAACAGAGTCCCCAGGCGGAGCACTCTCCAGCACCCCACCCAGGGACTCGAAGAAGGCTGGGTACTCTGAACCGCCACTCGGCGCGTAAGCGCAGACGACGGTCAGGACCTGTTCCCCGACCCAAAGGCGCAGGGAACAAACCCTCTCGTCCACTGGGAGGAACCCCAATGCACAGGCAGCAAGCCGAGGGGATACTAAAATACCCACCCCAGCACGCCGCCTCTCACCAGGGGCAACTCCAGACTGAGACAGAGTCCAGCCCCTTTCCAGGAGACTGGTTCCAGAGCCCAAGCCATGCGTTGAGGTGAGCCCGACTATATCTAGCCGGTACCTCTCAACCTCACGCACCAACTCAGGCTCCTTCTCCACCAGAGAGGTGACATTCCATGTCCCAATTGCCAGTCTTGGTAGCTGGGGATTGGTGTGCCAGGGCCTCCGCTCCTGGCCGCCGCCCAACTCACACTGCACCCGACCCCTACGGCACTTCCTGCGGGTGGTGGGCCTGCGGGAAGATGGGCCCATGTCCCTTTTTCTGTGCCCAGCCGGGCCCTATGGACTAAGGCCCGGCCACCAAACGCTCGCCCTCGGGCACCCTCCCCGGGCCTGGTTCCAGGGCGAGGCCCCGGTAACCCTATCCCGGGCAGGGTGAACTGTTCCCTTGATGGTCCTTTCATAGGGGTCTTTCTGAATCGCTCTTTGTCTGGTCCCTCACCCAGGACCAATTTGCCATGGGAGACCCTACCAGGGGGCAAAAGCCCCCAGACAACATAGCCCCTGGGATCCCTGGGACACACAAACCCCTCCACCACGATAAGGTAGCGATTCACGGAGGGGTAAAGTAAATAAGTATGCCAAAAAAAAAAATCTAAAAAAACTACATTTGTATTCTTTTTGGTATATAAATAAACTGTTTAGAATTGTTAAGAAAGATCCCCGCAAATAGAAAACAAACAAACATAATTTAATATATATCCTTAGTACAAATTCAAGAAACTTTCAAACGTGTACAAAGGAGAACAAAAATAGACATATTCACTCAATTGTGATTGCTTATGGTCCAAGGGATACAAAGGGCACATGAAGTGGTATATTTATATAGGAAGGTTTTTGCATGATAATTGTTTTTATATGTGTATCACCCAGCTCTACACCAGAGTGTAGGTTTTGGTCTTCTTGTGGTGTTTATTGACAAAAAGGTCATCAAGGCAAATACAAGTGTGTTCAAGTTTTTAAATCTTAGTTGATGGAAGCAAAAGCTACAAATGGGAAATGACAAAGAATCTTGGAGCTTGCAGAGACACCAACCCTACTGTAAGATTTAATTTTATATGTTTGTGAATATTTAATGCTGCTGAAGTCATGTATTATGGCCAATATCCATAGATTCTTAAGGAGTTGTAACAGTAAAGAGAATGTAACCAGCTATGTCTCAGGCTATATCTGCTTATTGTGTTTTAGTTCCTGATCCACAAAGGCTGTTAGCTTCTTTAAATCAGTTTAAATTTGTGTTTTGTTGTTTTAGGGTTTTTTGGCTCTTTTTTGACTAGACCCAGTTTATGTCAATGTCTCTTTAATGTCTGTTATGGACTTTAGTCGCAGGTATTTCCATATTGCGTCAATTTGTTTGAATAATCCATTGCAGATGCACAAAACAATTATAGTCATGATAATCCTGAATTTCTCGATCAGTATTATTCTATTCAATTATTCTTTGATTTTAGTGACAAAATATTTGAATATTGTATTGTTATGTAAACATAACACTGCTTTCACATCCATTTTGTTCTGCTTTCTTACTATTGTACAAATCTTTGCATCAAAATGAAATCCTTATTTACCTAAATTCAGTGTATCTCTTAGATTAGAAATAGAAATTAAAAATTTAACACTAAATTAAATCAACATCGAATTCTTTTAAGTTTTAAATTGTGCTACATTTCTGTTTATTGCAGACAAATAAGGTGTTTATTCATCTGACCTAAGTCTATCTCCTTAAAGCAAATTCGAAAGTCCATTTATTGTGCCTGCATGATGGATATAAATAAAATTAAAATTGTTCCCAGTATGCCGTTTTAGAAGGCAGGAATTCACGATAGGACTGTGCAGAAAAGGCCCACTGCCTTAATGTTTACAGGTTTGGAAAATAATTGTGCAAGGGGATAAAATTTTTGTGTCCAGTATGATGACCTTTTTCCTGAAGTCGTTTTTACTCATTGTGTTTATTGGACAAATGGAACGCATTTGTGTTTGTGAATTCCGTTCATCTTTGTGAGCTAAATGCTACGATCTGTACAGACTCCTTTTTATGGATGTCTGAGGTGATGTTGGAAAATTTCTGTTAGCAGCCATTGTATTGTTTTTCTTGACCTTTGTGCATTCATGTTATTGCAGACTGGGTGAGTTTTCAGAACGTTGAGTAAGTTGTTGTGTTGCTTTGTAACGCAGACACTTGAAACTTAACAGCACACTACTTTTTTGTGGAACCAGAGCTCCCAGGTTAAATTCGGGAGACAGACACCCTCTCTGCTTTTAAAATTAGGCTTAAAGCTTTCCTTTTTGCTAAAGCATATAATTATGGTTGGATCAGGTGACCCTGAATCCTTCCTTAGTCACACTCCAATAGGCTCGGTCTGCTGGGATTGTCACATGATGCACTGAGTGTTTCTTTTTAATTCACTGCTTTTCACTCTATATATGTTTATACACAACTTTACATTTAATCATTAATTACTATTAATCTCTGGCTCTCGACCACGGTGTGTCTTTTGTCTTGTCTTCCTCCCCTGACCTCCAACCAGTTGTGGCAGATGGCTGGCCCTCCCTGAGGTTTATTCCTGTTAAAAGGGAGCTTTTCCTTCCCACTGTCACCAAGTGCTTGCTTGTATTATTTCTCTGTATTATGGTGGGGTCTTTATTTTACAATATAAAGCATCTTAAGATGATTGTGATATAAATAAATTGAATTGAAACTATGTGTTATTTGTTGCCATAAATTCAAAATATTTCTAAACAACAGATGATGATCTGCTTTGAGGGCTGAGCTCTTTGCCTTCTGCTGATTTTTGTTTTGTTTTACACATACATGGAAAAATAGTATATAAGGCAAAAACAGAGTTTGTACCATTTCCTACCATCTTTAAGGACTCACTACACACTATACAAAGTTTAGAACTAATAGTTGTTTGTGAATCACCTTGTTGGTGCAAAAATACAGTTTTATGGCTGTCAGAGTATGTTATCTTTGTCTTTTTTTGTTGATGTAACTAAAGAAATGAGAACAAATTATGCTCACAGGGTGCTTGTAACAAAGTGACTAAAGATACAATTTGAAATAGGTAGGTCTTTGCTAAGTTGTAAACACAGCACTGGTCGATTTCTTGAGTTAGCTGTCTTTTTAAGCTTGATTGATTCATAAGTGTTTAACAACAACGAAAAAGAAAAGAATAGCCTGGAGAACTATTGTTTGAGACCATTTTGAAAAATTACATGAAAGTTCCTCGGAAGCAAAATATAAAGAAATGCTTAAGATTTTTACAGAATACTATATGTTTTTTAGTTTTTTGTCTTGTTTCTAGAATCTGCTTTATCTCTACTGCTGCTTGGATTCACTCCCATTGCTCTCATCAGTAGTTTTCATTGAAAAAGAAAAATGGTAACAAATAACTGGTGAAAACTGTGGTGCATTAAGCAGCTTAAGAGAATTTAGTTATTCTTCTCAATGTCTGGGGACAAAACTCAAAAATCTGAAAATGAACTTATTGCTAATGCTGTTCACTGTGAGCTGGCTGTCAAAGTAAGACACTGTTTAACATAATAAATATAATAACAGAAAATGTCTGTGTTGTGTTTTGACCTTGCTTACTACTCCCAAGTGGCCAAAAAGTCAATGACTGTAGGGGGTGGTCTTTGGTTTGTGTGCTTCAGGGTTTTATCATGACTTTTTTCTCTTTGTACATTTATTTACGTTAAGATTGATGCTTTCATTTTTAACTATTGCATAGAAGGCACAAGTTTTGCTTCTGACTCTGGCAATTTCCCCTCAGAAATGATTTGATATAATGTTAATGACTGAGATTGATAGAACAGGCTGGTAATTTTTCTCTCTCTCTCTTGCTCTCAGGTCCTGGTGGTACAGCAGTAGCTACCTCTGAACTGGCTCCACATCCTGTCTCTTATTTATCAGCCGCCTTTGCCTTGATCGCCCCTCTCTCCATCCATTCATCATCCCTTCATCCCCATCAGTAAGCCCAACAGCTGGTCCACCTGACCATACCTGCGTCTGTCCATGGACTGGCCGTGACTCTGGAGGGAGGGGGACAGAAACAAGGAAAGAGTGGAGTCGCAGAGGAGACGACGGAAAAGAAAGCAGGATTCATTCAGATGTCACGCCTTTGAAGCGGCCCTGCTCGCTGTCCTTCATCCCCCTCATCCTCCTCTTCAGCCTTCTTCAGTTATGGAGATTTAAAGGAGCAGTGAGAGACTAGGCCAAGATATTAAAGAGAAAAAATACACAACCAACACCACTTCATTGCCCTGATATAAAATTATTTTTAAATAAAACATTTAGTCAGAAACAGGATTGTTGAGCACATGAACAACCCTCCACCATCCACACCAAAGGGGGCCTGAGTAGACTACGGAGAGAAAGGAAATCGCACACACACACAACGTTTTACTGACATGTCAACAACAGCCACAGTGGGTGAAATGGCAAACAGTGCTGTGGAGTTTTACCCCAAAGGGACACGAGGTGGGGGTGGAGGAGGAGGAGGAGGAAGGGCAGATGGCAGCCATGCAGGAGGAGACTTTGGGGTCACGGTGAAGGAGCTCAGGGAGCTGATGGAGCTCCGAGGGGCTGATGCCCTACAGAAGATCCAGGACAGCTATGGAGACACAGAGGGGCTCTGCCGGCGACTACAGTCCAACACCACTGATGGTGAGCAGACATGGGTGTAGAAATGATTCATTGGAAAGAAGAATGCATAAATAACAGAGGAAGACATGGCTAGATGGATGAATAGGCTGATGGAGGAATGGTAGGGTGGATGAGTAGATATGAATGGGTGAATGGATTGCTGCTGGCTTGCTGGTTGGATGAATTTATAGAGCAGAAGATGGAGGATGAATGAGATTGTACTCATGATTGGAGTCAAACACAGGCACCAGTGCATGAGTGGTGTAAACTGTCTGGATTCTGTCTCATCATCATTTGGCATCATTTGACCAAAAGAAACAGATTAGGTGTGGTCACCATTCATTTTAGAGCAAAGCCACATTTTATTGTAACAAGCTGCAAACATACACTAAAACTGTTAATGATATTTATTGATCCTATGTGCACATTATCAATACACAAATGAGTGCAACACATGTTAGATGAATTCTGAATTAAGTGCTGGCGCCTCCATTTTCCTGTAGTATATTCCTGACCTTGGAAGGCAGCTTCAGGTTGAGGTGCGTGCAAAGAGAATATGGGTGGATGGTCTGATTGATGAATGGATGATGGGATTATATTGGATGGGTGAATGGGAAGCTGATAGAGTAAATCAATAAATGGATGAACTACAATCTCTGACAGTATACGTGCAAGGGTGTCTGGTGGTTTAGGTGCAAGTCTGTTATGTTTGTCTCTCAACCGTTAACAGTCAAGGAGGCAAAAGCAAAAATAATCATTTTCATTTATCATTTCAATAATAATAGGCTACCAGTTACTAGAACATACTAATAAAACAAACCTTTAATAAATCCTTTTCAAAGTTATTGTGATGCCCGCTTTTTGTTGTTACTGCCTTAAAGTGTTGTCTCACAGTTGTTGAAGCTGTTCAGCTATACCACATTGTACGTAATGCTGTGTTTGTTTAGTTTTTTCCTGTCTTATTCACATCAGTGAAGTTAGCCTTAATATACCTCTCTGTATGACTCACGTTGATGGTTTGTGCAAATACAGAAGATCACACCATTTATGAAGTTAGGGTTGATTGCAGGACTGTTATAAACCCTCACTCTCAAGAACAAGTAAATATGACTAAAGTAATGCAGTCAGGTCATCAAGATAAGAAGTACTTTAACTTATATTTGGGAAATTACTTTGTTACAAGTCTTTATATTATTATTATTATGATTATTATCAGTAATGATATGAGGCAGATTTTCAGATTTTCAGTTTTAATTCAAGAGGTTTAACAAAAGTATTGTATTAACTGTTTAGCCTGTTTACCATTATTTTTGAGAACCTAATAGATTGTTGTCTTGGTCTGTGCTAAAGTTTTTGCTGTCTCTTTGATAGGTTTATTTTGGTTTTTCAGCATAATAAAGGTCTCTCTTTAGATCTCTTTGGACTTCTTATTGAGAGTTTAATTAAACAGCTAATGCAAATACAGCACTTCTTTTATCTGCTTAATGTGTCATTGAATCACAGGGTGCAGACCTCACCTGGTCATGGATGTGCTTGTCATTACTTTTGAGCCTTTCAAATTTGATAAATGTTTTGATGGTCAACTAACTGTTACGTTTTTTTGTCTCTGGATTCTTTTGCTTTTCACATTTTTTTAACTGCCCATTTTTTCAAGTTTGCAGGTATTTCACACCTGCTAGGCTAACAGCTTGTTTTTGCATGTTTGAAGTAGTTTTGAATGAAATGCAAAGAGTGCTGACACAAATGAAAAGCATCAACAGTGTTTTCCTTGTCACGTTCTTGCTCTCTTTTGTCAACTCAGTTAGCATTATCTTTGTTTTACTTTTCTTAGATGTGAAGAGCTGCACACTAAAAACTCTCAAACTGAGATAAGTAGAGGCTGAAATAGGGACATTTTTTAGATTTTTTTAATGATTTTTTTCTGCGTTCTGTGTTAGGTTTTAACTAACTACTAATTTGATCATTCAGTTTATTTACAAAGCAGTGTTAAATTGTTGAGTCTGTTGCTTAACATAACAAATGACTAATGAGAACAGTGATAAATTTGGCTTATTAATTTAACTGTGGTATGATTTCAGTATTTGGTATCAGCAGATACCTGAAGGCAAAGTGCCAGTATCATCAGTATCAGAACTAGAAAAAGTTGGATTGGTGTATATTGGTAATTCGTTATCAATAATGTTTGATTATTTAGACTTAAACAATGAATAAATGGGATGGTTTGAAACAACTGAAAATTACTTTTTTTTAAAGGAACAATGAGTTTGGGTAATAAACTATTTGATAATTAGACTCTGATAAAGCTACAGAGCAGAGTGGAGTTCAATAATGGTAGGAAGTGGGACAGGACCTCCTGGGGCCTAGATACTAGTGACTCTAGACATGATGAGGTGTAGATGGGGAGGCAGGTGGCATGAATGAGAGTCCGAAAGGTAGAATGACAGAAGCGCACAGAATTAAAGCACAGAGAACAGAGAAAGCTAATTGGCTTGCAGAAGGTGGGCAAGAAAATTAATGGGCCAGAGTGATGACGACAGAATTGAGTTTGACAGCTTGAGAAAGCAGACATGATGTAACAAATTGACTAGCAGCCGAAAAAGTCCATGAATACAGGCAGATCAGTGAGTACAGAGTTCGCTTATTCAAAGTAAACATTAGCCTCATTCATTAGCAGGGCAGATAAAAGTTACATGTGTGCTCAGTGTCTTTATTAATCTTTTAAACCATTAAAATCAACAGTAAAAGTCATGGATCCACCTTCTGATTGGGTCCAAATATTGTACAAATTTCAAGAGACTCCAAAACTTGTCAGATGTTTTTTGCTTGTCCTTCAATGAAGTGGCTGAGGACTTTGAAACAACCAGATATGATGAGAGAGAGGCGGCTCTGACTGTGAAGTTGCTTGCTCATTGGTTAACAACTTCCCAATTACAAGCCATTAGTCAATGATCAGATCCTCGATCTCCCCCTCCTTTCTGGCATTTATAATGACTAAAAATTGCAAAATTAACTTAATGTTTTATTCAGTATTTTCAACTCTTCTGATAGCCAATCAAATCATATTAATATCTTGGGGGAAATGGGTGGTTGATGGAGATGAAGTTTATTGTTGTCAGATAGCTCACTGTTTTGTTATATTTAATGTTAGTTAAACCACTAACATTAGCCACTGTGCCTCCAATCCCACGCTAACTGCTTTTGGAAGCACGGTGGGCGTTGTGTGAGAGTAGGTAGTTACAGAGGCACAAACTCCTGCCATTTTGTGAGAGTCAAGGCTATCAGTCATGTTTAACGTTGTTCACTAGTGAGTTCCAGGAAAAGGATGTAAAAAGACAATGGCAACCAAGTGTTTTGTGGCTTACTGCCTGTTTATGCCATCTCAGTTCGACCTAGCTACACCAACAACATTACTCCTCTTTTGCTTTGTCCTATTTACAATTGTACACAACCTGAGCATTAGACACATTGCTCCCATTGATCAACCTCACAGTAACAAGGAAACCAAGACTTTAAATTTGGACATGAGCCCTTCTTTTCAGTGTGTAATAAACTGTCACTTATTATGACACAATAGTGAAAGTTAATTGATGTGCACAATGGCCATTTTTGTTCACAACCCACGGGGAGGTGGTAAGTTGTCATCGTTAGGTTGAAGTCATTAGTTTGCCTTGGAAATCAGCAGCCAACACACCCCTCAAACCTGAGGTGTGCCCACTGCCCAATATTAATACTGTGCAATACTGTAGTGCGGTTGCAATGCAAAAAATAGATGCAGTACTAAGTAGTAAACATCACATTATTTTACCTGTTTAGTCCCTGTAGAAGGTAATTCATTCCACTACTACTTATTCTGCAACATGGCCTGAGATGCACTGTCTTGTAATATCAGTTGACATCCTTTTGTCCCACATATGTATCCCAATAACAACACCTACAACTATCCCATTATTGTCTTTTTAGGCAACAAATTTGAAGGAATGTGCATTATCTCTACTCAAAAGAAGTATGTTATGTAAATCCACATAAAAAGGCACAATTGTTGATTTTTTTTATGTTTTTCTTCTAATATATGAGGCTGATAATTGTACATTATGTGACCAGGTGACATACTGGCATCATTACTTTACTGTGTCACAGGAAAATGTAATGGGAGTACATTAATTGGTAATACATTGTAATGCTTGGTAACTGCTGTTACATTTATAACATTGCAGTTCACATAAAATGCATGGCTGTTCTGATACATTGACCTGTTTGCTCCTCCTCTGGTTTCTGAGTAGAACATGTATAGATGAATTACTCCATTATTACAGCTTGCAGCCTGTGAGGAGGCGAGGAGCTATGCTTGAGTAAATGGTGTAGGTGTTGGTGGAGATGGAACTGCAACCAAATTGCATATTCAAAGATTTGCCCATACTCAAGGACACAGAGGTGTACTTTTGCGCAAGTATAATCCATGGCAACGTATGAAATGTTTAAATATGTAATTTCAGTGTTTATAACACTTTTTATAAAACTTAGCAGAACCTGAACCATCAATATAATTGTGACAAGATTAATTCCTAGTTAATCTTTTTTCCTAACTTAATCACAGATGGAACTGTTCACTAACCAGGTAGTGCCGCCTATCTCAGGTGTTTAAACTGATTCAGCTGATTATTCAGAATGTCTCTTATCTAGCAGACAAAAGAAGATCACCAATGCCTGGAGATGAACTTTAACTTAATAAATGTGTTATAATAAAAAGTGTTTCCCACAGAATTAGATTGTATTGCATATGTATGTGTGTTTCTGTGGACGAAAAAAAGGTGCACCCACGCTTTCTTAAATGAATTCATAATACTACCATTTAGCCAATGTCTTGTAGCATAATAATAATAATAATAATAATAATAATAATAATAATAATAATGACAACAATAATAATAATAGTATAACAATAATCAGGTGCTTGTCTTATAAGTTCTTCCCATTTCATCTTTATAGTCTTGCACTGCCACTGGCAACAGTATTCCTTGTTTCATTCTGCAGACTCAGCGAGCTACAACACAGCAACGCTGGCTCTCCAGCTGGTTCAGGTTCTGGTTAGAGTGACCTTCCAACTTGCAGCAGAAATCCACATACAGTATACCAGAACAATTACCATTGCCAGCTGCATTTCAAATGGTGGACTTTCTGTTTGTCCAACTGACACTTAACAGCTGAACAATATTGAGGATCGCCACAACACAGACCTCCTCAGCCTGCATGCAAGGAAATAAGGGAGGGGAAAGATTATGTTAGTTGGTTACCAATTTATTCAAAATAAAAGTTTGTGGATTATTCAAGACTATGTTGATCATATGTTTTCTTGGATATAAAAAGAAATTATTTGCTAAATTTACCTCTGCATCCTGCACATGCAAAGTGTGTGTCTGAGAAATGGAAGTGCACACTTGTGCCACTTCTACCAGGGGTGTGCCACTTCGACCACACTACGCCCACTCCTTCAACTAGTTTGTAACCTAGCAACACAATGGCAGAGAGAAGTTGGCTTGAGAAGTCAGCAAGAGAGAGTGAAAGAAGAGTGAGAATTGTGACGAACAGAGAGAGGTGAATAGAGCAAGAAGTGAGAGAGAGAGAGAGAGTGTGTGTGTGTGTGTACTCAAGTGTAACTAAAATCTATGAGATGTGTGTGTAAGAATGAGAGACAGAGAAGAGAGATTGAAAAAACACGAGAGGGTTGGTGGGTGTTGAGCTACAGTAAGTCTGTGTTGAGTGTTGCTAATCTGATACTGTGAGCTGGTCTGGAGTCAGTGCAGCAAGTCTCAACAAACCTAATGCAAAAACACACACATAAATACACACACAATCACTCTCTCCCTCTCTGACACAGTGTCATGTATCTGCACATGTCCCTACAAAGCACAGTTGGCAAACAACACACAAACACACACACAAATGGTGATCTCCACACACTTAGACCGTCTTCTCTTGCACTGTGCTCACTTTCACAAATCACATATGGTGTCATCTCACATGACAAAGCAGCCAAAGTGCAAACACACATGAAGAAAGATGCTCCTATCCCCAACTTGTAATGATCTGCTTAAAAACAGTGAGCTCAACTTGTGGCTGATCATTTTTGTGAAATATTTTCTGCTCCAGATATGACAAACCAACAAAAGCTGCTTCTTCTGCTCTCTATGATTACAATCACGCTGAACATAGAGCTGGAATGTGGATTGACACATCAGATTGGGGACTATGGGTATATACTGTGTTGCACAAACAGACACACCAGGGAAAACACACCACACAACTATGCATTATGATGCAGTTAATGCTGAACATCATCTGTAACATGATCCACCGATCAGCATGGAAGCACTCTCTCCCTCTCACTTACGCACAGTGTATGGATACTAGAACACTGCAGTGTGAGACCATTTTACCAACACTGAAGACATGGAATAGGAGAAGAAATGATGAGAAAGAGGGCATAAGATAAAGTGTGTGTGTGTGTGTGTGTGTGTGTGTGTGTGTGTGTGTGTGTGTGTGTGTGTGTGTGTGTGTGTGTGTGTGTGTGATGCGGGTGAGGGGTTGAGGAGGAAAACCTAGAACAGCTTGCCGCATTGTCAAGGACACATCAAGGGGAGATTGAGTGAGGGAGAAAAAGAGAGGAGGAGGAGTAGAGAGGCTATGGAAGAGGATGAAGAGGACAGGAAGAATGGAGAGGATGGATGAGAAAGAAAAGGTGGGACTAATAAAAGGAGGATACAGTTACTCAGCATAAGGTCACCTGTTTTCTGTCTCTCTCTCCTGTTGCCACACAACTCCTCAGTAATGCTGGGAGCTACATATGACTCCTCTCCTGCTGGAGCAGGATGTCTCAAAACACATGTACACACACAGTCACTGAGCTCAGCCAACCACAGTTTACAAATTGCCATTTCCTATACCCCGCGGCCAATCACAAAAGAAAATAAAGACTCTGCTTCAAGCCTACCATGCAGAAGAAATGACGTCACCTGTTGCTGGGCAGAAACCTCTTAGAAACAGGAAGCCCTGGTCCTGATATCCTAGTCACCATGGAAACGGAATCATTTAGGGAGGGGAGAGGAGGGTGAGGATGGAGATGATAAGAATTTAGGTATTACCTTCATAGATGTATAGTTGTAGTCAGTAGCTGTAGTCACTCACCATGGGCATGAATGTCATGGTAAATTTGGGCTTTTGATTCCAGGGTAGAATGGCTCTACAGCATACAGCTTTAAAGAACTGGCTTCACAATTTTAAATTTAAATTTATTTTGGATTTTCTTTCATTCACACAGGATCAAAATACATACAGCCCCCATTAATATTTGGTTAAATATCTCTAAGCAAGTTGAACCTTGACAAGATGCTTTTGATAGCCATCAACTAGCTTCTGGCATAATTCTTGGATAGCTGACCAATCTCTTCAGGTTTATTTAAATTATCTATATTTCCTGAATCTGGCTTTTAAGCATAATCCACAAATGTTCAATAGGTTTGAGGTTGTAGTTTTGGGAAGGCACATTCAGAAGCTTAATGATAGCCTATGTTGTCCATTCCAAAACCAGCTTTCATGCATGTTTGTGATCATTTGTTACGACCCATCTAGGGTCGGGCAATAACATGAGTTAGGCACTCGCTCCCCCCCAAGACCCCAAGCAGCAACAAAAAACAAATTCGTTCTTTAGCGTGATTTATTTACAAAGTGGTGAAGAAGAAGGACAACAAAACGGGAGTGTCAACACTTCAGGGTGAGCCAAGGCCAAAATAATAAACAAAAACAAATCTAAACAAATCCCACACCCCTGACCTTACCAAAACAAAGTCCAAAAATAAAGACAGAGTCTGACCTCCTTAACTAATTCAGAAACAGGAGAAAACTGGTGATCAAAAGAAACGGCAGCTCACCCCTACCTACTCCACTTCCACAACTGTCAACACAGCACTGCAGCCAGCGGCTGCCACAGGTATACTGCTGGGTCGTGAGGAGAAACGCGAGAACCTCTCCCGCCGTGGCGCTCCAGCCTCCT
>VVHJ01060277.1:0-18151 GCA_015107715.1 Tylochromis polylepis | reverse complement strand
ACACCTTTCCTGGTGGAGAATCAGAACAGGCTGGATGTGTTGATGTGTTGCTGCCTCGCTGCAGAGAATCAGGAGGATCAAATCCACAAACACAGACTAATCAAAAGCTCTGTCAGCCATCGTCAGACTGGTGTTACAGGTCTCCTGCAGATTAGAAAATTGTGTTTTTGCAGCATGTCGGAGTCATTTGGGAGGTAGCACACTACAGACTTTCTTCCTGGGCATCTTCGACCTGGGGGGAAGACTCGGTCATTTCAATTATTTGCAAAAAAATCAGGAAACAAATAAAAATTTACTTCAAAGAGGTTTACAGTCTGCCCGATATTTAGATATAACACATAATTGCAACAGAGCTGAATATTAAACAAGATAAGAATAAAAAGCGTTCATATGGGAATCATAATGTTCCTGATTTCTACAGTGAGGCTTAATGGTAGACACAGAGCCTCAGTGTGAGGAAATCCTCATTATCAGTTTCTGCTCTCATAAAAGAAACATAAGTCCAAGAGTGAAATGTCAGCAGTAATGGCCTGAGTCTGAATGCAGAGGCATCAGCCAACCAAACTATCTGAAATGCTACTGTGAAAAACATTATGTAGAAAATAAAGCTGAACATTGAGAACTCTGAGAGAAATAGAGATATTTTAATTCTCACCGGAGCTCGAGTTTGAGGCAGTGTGTTTGAAGCATTTATTTAAAAGAACAAAATCTTTGTATATGTACAGTGCATTCAGCTTTTTCTGACTTCAGTTTGTGCTAATGAATGAGATCGTTCACTAAATAAAATGTGGACAGTGACAAACCCACTGAAGTGGCTCACCTTCATCTTTCTCTTCATCATGCAGACATTGGCCCAATTCTAGTCCATTCTCTACACAGAGTGTGACAAACGATGAGTGTAGCTTTGTGTGGAGTCACACTTGCAGCTGCAGAAGGGATTCTTTATTAAATGAGAATCGAAGAATAGAATAGAGGACTTTATCCTCTTGAGGATATTCAAGGGTGCAAGGGAGTTTGTGCAACAAGGGAAACCAGGGTGTCTTGTTGTGGGTGCTCCATGAGTTGAGGCCAGTCCTGTTGTCAGTTCCTATACAACCGCAGTGAGAGTTTGGTTTGCATTGCCTGAAATAAGTTAGACTTGTTCTTGGTGGGTGTTGTACTCTGCCAGGGCTCTCCTTTGTCACCAGTTCTATTCAGAACTGTTATGGGTGAAATTTCTAGGCTTAGTCAAAGGGTGTAGGGTGTCTGATATGGTTCTCTCAGGATTGCTTTTGTGTTTTTTGCACATGATGTGATTCCGATGGTTCTGTTGAGTCATGACTTCCAGCTTGCACTGGGATGGTTTGCAGCTGAGTGTGAAGCAGCTGGGATGAGAAATAGCAACTTGGGTTGGGAATGAGTTGCTGCCCCAAAATTGAGGAATTTAAGTATCTTAGATTTTTGTCCAAGAGTGAAGCAGCAGACTGACATATGCATAATGCTGCATCAGCAGTGATGCTGATGCTGTACTGGTCTGTTGTGGTGAAGAGAGCGCTCAGTGTGAAGGTGAAGCTGTTGATTAACTAGTTGAGCAATGTTGCTACTCTCACCTATGGCCATGAGCTTTGTGTAGTGGCTGAAAGAATGAGACTCCAATTACAAGCAGCAGAACTGAGCTTCCTTCAAAGGCTGTCTACATGCTCCCTTAAAAATAGGGTAAGGAGTTCATTTGGGATGGAATAGAAAAGTGTCAGTTGAGGTGGTCTAGATATTTGACTAGGATGCCTCATGGATACTTCCAACCAACTGGGGCATGGAGCAGGCCCGGGACATGTTGCAGAGATTAAATTTCTTAGATGGCTTGGGAATGAGAGAAGAGCTGCATGAGGTGGCAGGGGAACATCTCTGGTTTGACTGCTGGCCCATGATCCAGACCCAGATAAGCAGCAGAAGATGGATGGGTGGATGAATGGATGGATGGAAATCAGCAGCAAGGGTTAGGACGGATGGAAATGCAGCAGCAAGCTTTGGGATATACCCTCTTCAGTCCTTTCTTGGGAAACAGACACTTTCAAATAAGCCTCTAGTGCTATTTATACTTCTCTAATGGATAGATTAAAATCATCTCAATTTTTATTAGACATCAGACTATTCTATTTCTGTTTAATTTATTTATTAACAACATTTCTGAAATGTTCCCATCTTAATTCCTCTGTTCTTTCTTGTTCATTGTTACTCAACAACTTATGAGATGACATATATCAATATAATAAATAGGTTGAGGCTCTCCTCAACAAAAAAAAACAAAAGAAAGAAAACCATTTAATTTAATTTATTACTGGAAAGGTTGTGAAATAATCAACTCATATTTTTAAGTGTATGGATTTTCCTCCATGTCAGATACAAACGGGTGCATCACCATCCCAGAGTGTGGTTAATAAACTTGCATTGGTGCAGAGCCTGTGCTGGAGGGCTTTATAATACAGTGCCAGTTAGAGCTAGTTGCTTTGAAGTGGCACCTAAAGTGGCAGAACCTCCATGAGAATGCTCAAGCAAAGTGAGGGCTGGACTGGAATTTTTTCCATACTGTGGATTTCACTTTAACAACTCTATTAAGGGTGACACTGAGTCCTGGAGTTCACCTGAACACTCACATTGGCTTTATCTGGACACTTCAAGAAAAGCTAAAATACTCTAACAATCTTAAATCCGACTTTTATGATGGTGCAATTTTGTCTAAACTGTTTTAGGGACATGTTGAACTAACACAGTCCCGTCCATGAAGGCAGGATTGTTATTGTATACTAATATCCTGTGTGCATGTTTATATATTGCATGTCTAGGGTGTCACTTTTGCTCATTAACCACTTACAGCCCAATTTAATCTCAATTATTTCATAATTACCAATAAAATTACCTAAAAATGTCCCTTTCTGTTAGTGTTAAGAAAACACATTTATGACCCAACTAGTTTAAAACAGATCTCTGAAGGAAAAACAAGTGCAACCTCAACAATTTTACTCAATTATTACACATGGAGTCAGTCTATTATAGTTTCGTAAATCAAAGAAGAGTCCACATGGTTCCTTGGTGAGGTATGGCAGGCCATGGGTAAAAAAACCTCTAACTTATGCTGAATAACTCAGACACACAATATCATGTATTGTTTCCATGTTGTCTTCCTTGCCTTGCTGGCTGGATCCTTTGTTTCTATCTGCATGTGTGTGTCACATAGCAGTCAGTCTTTAAATCTGTGCACTTTGTAAAAGCATATTTAGGGCTTGGGTTGGGTGTTGTTTTAAAAAAAACATGCTAAAGAAGTAAATTTTAAGAAACAAGAAAATGTTGCCTTTTAAATTAAGCCTCACATGTTCATTTTGGCATTACAGTTTCTGTCTTTCCAAAGCAGGGGAAAAATACTCTGTCCTGTGATGATCCCACCTAGATCGGCTACTGGTGATCTAGTGGATGTTAACAGGTTAACAAATTGCAGCATAATGCTTTCTCATGCAAAATAAAGGGGGATACATGTTCTCAAGTCATCCAGTGGGCCTGAGTGAAACCTTTGGCGGGCTGGCTCTGGCCTGTGGACCATTTGTTTGACACCCCTGCTGTATGTGGTGCTAGTGTGAACGAGTGTGTGATTCTACTTGTCACATTTTCAGTATTGTGGGCTGAGTGCCTCATGGGAATCTTCTGTGATAGTTATTTTGCCAGTTAAGACAAACTAAGAGAATGTATACCATTAAGTCCTTTGTATAATTGTGGTGGCACTGTGAGTTACTGAAGTTCTGCTGAAAAGCTGAGATCAGTCTGTTATCTTACAATCAAGTCTCCTACACTGCCATTTGTGTATTGTGCTTCAATAAATCCATTTATGCTCTAAATGTCAGAAAGGGCTGAGAGGCCAGTGTGAGGATGGACCCAAAAATAGACTCAATACACAGGATTCAAACTTAAACTGATTTTATTAAACACAGAAATTGTCACAGGCAAAGTGGGGCATTGATGGCGTTTCACAGGGACAGAATCCACTACAAGGGGCTGGAGTGCACAGGCTTAATCTGGGAGACATGGAACGTGGGATGGATGCGCAGATAAGTGGCAGTTTGAGCTTGCCTGTCGTAGGACTGAGGACAGCGTCTATTTCATAAGGTTCGATGTAGTGAGGTGCAAGTTTTCGGGTCAGGGACTTTAAGGGAATGTCCTTTGCTGCCAGCCATAACTTTTGTCCAGGTGAGTAATCGGGTGCAGGAGAACGATGACACTCGGAAAAGGCTGCTTTGGATTCTGAAGACCAGACAAATGGAACCTTTGGTGAGGTGAGCTGAGTGAGTGGTGTAGCTGCCTTGTTGTAAGTACAGATGAAACAGCGATAGAAATTGCTCAATCCAAGGAAGCGTTGTCGTTTTTTCTGTGAGGTTGGAGTGGGCCACTCAATGACAGCACGGATCTTGACCAGGTCAGGCTTCACCTGCCCTCCTGCTAGGATGTAGCCCAGAAACGAGACAGATGGGGAGTGAAACTCACACTTCTTAGCCTTCACATAGAGACAATTCTCCAAAAGCTGCTGCAAAACACACTGCAGACATGAACATGGTGTACCACCAGGGACAGAAAAAAATGTAAATGTTGTCAAGGTACACAAACACATTTAGGAAGTCTCTTGTCATTAACCAAGGCCTGGAAGATTGCTGGGGCACTGGTGAGTCCGAAGGGCATCAGCAGGAACTCGAAGTGTCTGAGAGGGGCATTAAAGGCTGTTCGTCATTCATCACCCTATTGAATGCGAACAAGATGGTAGGCATTACGAAGGTCGAGCTTGGTTAAAATTGTAGCTCCATGGAGAGGTTCAAAGGCAGAGTTGATCAAAGGCAGGAGTTATATAGTTTTGACTGTGACCTCATTAAGCCCGCAATATTTTATATAAAGTCTGTATCTTTTTTCGCCACAACCCCCCCCCCAGCTCCTACCGGAGAGGAGGACGGGCAGGTGATTCCTGCAGCCAGTGACTCACGGATGTACTTTTCCATTGCCTCCCTCTCCTGCTGCGACAGATTGTATAAACGGCTGGAGGGAAGTGGGACGCCTAGGAGAAGGTCGATGGTCATGGGCGCCACATGAGGAGGTAAGGACAGCGCCATGTCTTTACTGAATATCTACTGTAAATCATGATATTCCTCTGACACGGATTAGAGGTCTGGCAGAGCAGGAGGTGCAGGGTCCGAGTTAGTGGGGCCTGAGGGGAGTGCAGATTGAAGATGGTTAGCGTGACAGAATAAACCCCAGGTCTTTACCTTATTGATAGTCCAGTCAATGTGCGGATTGTGCTTCTCCAGCCAAGAGAAGCCGAGGATGAGGGGGGTGTCCAGGGAGGTGAAGGAGTAAAAGGTTGTGGTTTCCCAGTGACTTCCAGAAGTTATTAACTGTATGGGGCTCGGTTTTGTGCGCAATCATGGAAAAAAACTTTATTATTTAAAGCTGTGGCGGGAATCGGGGTTGAAGTGGCGACAGAAGAGCCACCTACCAGTACCTCTAAAGTTAAAAGTGGGCGGAGCCTTCTGACCGCATCGAGCCAGGAAATGTCCAGAGTGGCCGCATTAAAAGCATTCACGAGCATGGAAACGTCTCTCCCTCTCCTCTGGAGTAAGCTTCGAACCCCCAATCTGCATGGGAAGAGCGAGAGGGTTCGGGGCGACTTAGCAAATGCCCGAATGGGCGTAGCATTCCTCTCCGCCTCTCTCTACACACCTTGTAGTGCATATTCAGGCCAGCCCATCTCTGCGGCCGCTGTCCAAAAATCCACCACAAAGTTGGCCACGCTGCGGTTGCTCTAGCAAAGGTTTAATAATCACTTAGTGGCACTGCCCTCGGAAACTGGATGAGCGAATGTTTTTTTCAGCTCCGCCAGAAATGCATCGTATAGGCAGGCAGCAATAGGTCGAAATGTAAAAAAAGCCTCAGCCCACACCAGTGCTCTTCCCCTCAGTAAATTCACCATAAAGAAGAGCTGAGAGGCGTCATTGGGGAAGCAGAAGAAACCCCCCACAGCGTCCCACCTCACCGTGGAATGACTCTGGCGAGGGAGAAACAGCTTCCCGAAACACAGCCAAAGTGGTGGCCGGCACAGGGAAGGAAACGGGTGGGCAGGTGATTTCTGGGAAAGCCGTGGAGGCCTGGGCTGTCTGAGCTGAAGTGGGACATAAAGCTAGCATGAATTTCTTGGACAACATTAAACATCTTCTCCTGAGTGTTGCTAATGGCTTGACAGTGTTGTTTATTGTAGCACTTGCTTGTGCACACCAAGCACGGTGCCCTGTTTCTTAATTGCAGAGCAAATTGGGTCTGCTGGGTCCATGTGTAGCCAGATCATACTGTCAGAAAGGGCTGAGAGGCCAGTGCGAGGATGAACCCAAAAGCATACTAAGGGTACGAAGGATTCAAACTTTAGCTGATTTTAATAAACACAAGAATTGTCACAGATTGAGTGAGGCACTGAACGAGTTTCACAGGGACAGGCTCCAATGCAATGGGAAAAGAGATGTATTATTACCAGTACTGACTGCTTCAGGTGGGTCTTGCAACAAGAGAGTGAAAGGAGATGACTCACTTGGCAGGCAGGCAGGCGGGCGAGAGAGACCGTCGAGGGAGGGGAGATTTTCTGGGGAAGACGTTGAGGTGAGCGGCAGGTGAAGTGGGATGTCCACACATGATTTCCGTGAGCTGTGGATGATTACGGAGAGCAGGAGGGCAGGTAGGTAAGTTTTCCATTTTTTCCACAGGAGGGGCAGCCATGACTAGGAGGTGAATTTAGTTTGGAAGCAGTGGGAGCAAAAGGCCGGTGTCAGAGAAATCCAGGTAGGTACAGAGGTAGGTGAGGAATGAACCCGAGGCGAAGGCAACTAGAGAACGTGCACGAGATTACACACAAGGAAACACTTGAATGAGCAAAACATGAAGGCCGATTTACTGCTATGGTTTAGCTGACGATCTGGTAGAGATTGATGGTCTGCACCGGTCCTAAAAGCTACCACGCTGAATACTGGCGATGAGCTACAGGTGGAGAGAGGCAGGCACGTAGCTCATGAACTCTGCCTCCAGGTGGGACCAAGGTTCCAGACAGAAAACAACAGCACCGCCACATCACTGACACCCAGATCATGACAGTACCACTTTGATAGCTTATAAAAAATTCAGGGACTGAGCAGCAAGATATAACTACTGACATTCAGTAGTTATGTGAACACATAAAACAGGACCGCAAAATAAAAGAATAAAATTAATTATTGATTATTAAACAGAATAAAATTACATAATATAAATACCAAGTGAATGTGTGTGGTATATGTGCAAGAATAAAAAATTCACAAAAGATTCATAACAAATAAATAATTTAACACTGCTTGTGGCCTGAGTCCAGTTTTTTCTTCCTTGAAGATATTCCAACCCTCAGACTAACAGACCTCAGACAAATAACTCAAAGAAAGTCATGCAAATACAACTAAAAGGTAACAGAACCAAAAGATTAACAGCATGCTTCTTCTATTAATGATGTCAACCAAATCAGACTTTTGGCTGCTCGAGGTCATCACAGAGATGTTCCAGGCAAAGCTGAATACATGCTTTCTTCATTCTGATTGCATGAATAAATCTAAAAAATAAAGGAAAAAAAGCAGCTCTCTTCTCTTCTGTCCTGGATCAGGCCACTTAGCAGTAAGGCGAGGTGAGAACGATGAGGGAGATCAGTGTGTATGTAAAGAAGTAAAAGGTGTAATGTTGTGTGCAGCTCTTTTTTAAAAAATAAATATTTGTGTGCCCATTTTTTGTCTTGAGCGCCCGCACCCCAAAATGTCTGTGCACAGTTATGGCTCTGACGTCTCGGCCCACTCATTATCATAAAAAACAATGTTATCATCCTCTAATCAGCTGTTCATGCATCTGATGGCTTCTGAAATAAAGGATTCCTTTATCTACTGATCACTAAATATAAGTTATATACATATTTTTCCTGTCAGGACCAGAGCCCACCACCTCCAAAGAGAATCAGAAGAGAACAGGTGTGCAATGTGCCATGTCTTCTCTGGATAGAAACTGTAATGATGCACAACTTGTTTATGAATGTGCAGTAGTAGAAAAGAAAAGAAAACCTACTCTGCTATAAAGACCTGTTTTTGATTTGACTGATTTTATTCATGCATTTTATTTTATTTCATGCATTCATGCATTTAAATTTATTATAAAACAATATGCACAGAGACAGCCAGAGTAGAATCACAATTTACAAGTAGTGAAAAAATAATATATAATACAAAAAATAACACTTTTAGAAATAAAGGTGGGTAACTTATAAACTCTGAACATTCTCCCATATTTCATTTCCAACTTTTTCTAATTAACATAACACAGACTGTCTGGGTAATTTTGAGGAAGGATTCATCTTCAGTTGTGCAACTAAAAACCTTGACTTCTTACCAAAAACCTTCTAGATGAATCCAAAACAGCAGGCTTTATGGGTTAATATGCCTCATTGTAGTGTACAGAGGCCTTCACTAAGTGACACATCTGAGGTTGTGCTTATTCTGGGATGTGAAAAACCGCAGGTTAAAAAGGCTGGATGGTGGTAATTAATCTTTGTGGGATGGCAAT
Organism: Tylochromis polylepis; assembly: GCA_015107715.1. Classification (NCBI taxonomy): domain Eukaryota; kingdom Metazoa; phylum Chordata; class Actinopteri; order Cichliformes; family Cichlidae; genus Tylochromis; species Tylochromis polylepis. Next base: position 9,526 of record VVHJ01060277.1, on the reverse strand, counting down.
TAACTGCTAAAATAACCCCAGAAAGATTTAATGACTTTAAGCTGTAAAAATGGTAAAGGTTCATATTGTTTCTGTAATGAGAGTTCATGTCATTCGAATGATGGATGAAACTGCAGAAAGAGTGTAGAGTGTGTAGTCTATTTCCAGTCTTTCCAGTAGATGTATACACAGCAAATCTGAGAGAGAGAGGGAAGCTTCCCTGAGTTGAAAGCCAGAGATGATGTTAATGGTGTCAGCGAGCAACCCCTCCCACCTGGACAGTAATAATGACAGAGTTGGACTTCAGGTCAGGGACCACCAGGAGAGCTCCAAGCCAAGAGGGAAACCTCACGCTGCTGCGGGGACTCCTCTGCCTTGTTATCCATTTCCTCATAACCAGCTGCAGGAGACATGCTGCTAAACTCCCTGAGTAGGTTACAGAGATCGATGTTTAATGTTGCCTTGTATGGATTTCCTCCTGACCTTTCACCCCAGCTGTCAAGGCAATATTTCTTCTTCATCAACTGTGGAACCAACTAAAGTCACAACACTGCATACATTTGAAATTTGTCATTAAAATAAATGTAAAGTGTAGACTCGGTTCTACTGAGCTCAGTTTTGAAATATTAAACACCCCCCCACAGAACTGTTTTTTAAAAAATATTACATTATTAATAACTGACAATTTATCAGTGAATACAAACAAAGCTAAATAACTCCAAAAACACAGATAAAAGAGTAATTTTGACATTTGCTCTTTTTTTAATGTTTAAGGACCCCAGAGGACCCAATATGCAGACATAACAGGGATTTGCAGGTGGGTGGATAAATAAAAAACTTTAATCTAAAACTTACTGATAACAAAGGGCATTGTACAGTGTGACAGGAAACTCAGCAAACAAATAAAATCTGAAAAGCAACAGGAATTAACCAACAGGGAGGGAGCCCACAGAAACAAAAACAAAACAAAACAAGGACAATTTAGGAACAGAATGGAAATGGTGCAGAAACCCAGGAGGGCTCCAGACAACCAGGAATTTTGAACCAGGAACGTTCTCGATGTGAGACAGTAGATCTGTTTATATAAACAATAAATGAACAATGTAACAGCGTTAAAGGCACTGAAACCCTGGTAAAAAAACAAAACAAAACAAAAAAAATCTTTAGGATATCAAATATTTATCGTTTAAGGCAACACCTTACAGGCAAAAATGGGTTTTATTTTATGCACAGGTGTTTTTAAACTGTAATACTAGTTCTAGTTTTGAACTAGTAGTCGTTTTAAATTGCTCTGACTTCAGTACTTCTCCTTTATTTAATTTTTTTTAAAAGAATTTTTGCTGTTCTGATTCCATTACCTCTAAAATGTCTGACGGTAATTTATTCCACCACTTTGCTGAAATATCACAGCTATTACATGGATTGCAGTGACATTTTATCCAGATTTAATGGCAAAAAGAAGATCAGCACTCATAACTTAAATTTTCCCATGACTTTATCTCCGCTGTCACCACATGCTTTACCTTTTTTCTGTGAAACGTCGCAACAACATTGGATTGTTTGCATGAAGCTTGGTGCACAAATTCGTGTCTTCATCGGAATAGACAGCAATCATTTTGATGGCTCCTCAATTTTTTATCTTGTGTGATTATTAAAGTCTTGTTAGTTAAATTTGGCACATTAATGTGTAGAACTAAGATAGTAAACAGTACTGCTGCTAAGAACTAGCAACTGGCAGCATCAGTGTCGGTGCTGAATTGAATCAAATGTGTTTGGAAGCTTTTATTGGTTGATCCAGATTGTGGATGATGCAAGGACTTAAACAGTTGATATGCTTGGGTCAGTTTTACCTAATTTCCTCCCATAAGAGATGGCACTGTATATATTGCATGAGATCAGAGCAAAGTTGTCACAGTTCTGGGTTCTTGTAATGTAGTCCTTGTTTTTCTACTTTCCACATCCTGTTTGTGTCACCTGAACTTCCTGTTTGTGTCCTCCCTCCCTTTTCCCTCCACTTGTGTCTGATTTCCCTTTTTACAGTTGTCTGCCCTGTCCTCATTGCTTTCACCTAAATAGTAAATGGACTTGTTTTTATTCCTATTGTTCTTCTGCTCTAAGTTCTTTCTATCTAACATTCACACTCTGATGAATGCATTCAGAGCAACTCAGAGTTCAGGATCTTGCTCAAAGGATACTTTCATGACAAACTATCAACATTCCAATTAGTAGATGACCTTCTCCACGTCTTGAGCTACAGCCACTTGTGTTCAGTCGCCTCTGTGTGTAGACAGTCTATATATTCTTGCTGCTCCCTTGGTCTTTTATAATGTCTTTTGGGTTTAAGTAAACAGCCAATTGCCATGCTCCCTCTGTCCTCTCAGGTTCAGACCTGCTATCGTTCTATCTCTTCCTCGCTGATGTGTGAATGTGTGCATGGGTGTATCCCTACTACACAAGTGTGATCTTGTCCTGATGTGCCCGCCCACCTGCTGTCTTTCTAGAAAAATTTGCCTGTCCCACTCTCGCCCACAAACAAATACTTGCCTGAACTCAAATCAGTAGACCGTGCTAACACTTGCCTGCACTCAAGTATGTGAAGGAATCCTTACCTATATCTGTGCTGCTGTAAACAAAAGAAAACTTACCTGAAACCTTTCCTAAAAAACCAGTACTTACTTGCCTGAACCAGTAACTCATGGGGACCGAGCACTTTTTCCAGCATGTTCTGCCCTTGAAACTTTTGCAGAAACTGTGACACCAATAAAGGTTTTTGTTTATTTTGCCTGCGTCACTTACTCCTAGATAAAAGGCAAATACAATTTCAACCTCAAAGACTCTGGAGCAATTCTTTTTGGATATGATATTAACCACTCAGCAAGCCAAATTATTTGTTAGCCAAATCCTTTAAAAATGAACTAAAAAGTAAAAACAAAGCCAGGTAAAACTTGTCAAAGTTGTTTTTAGGTTCTTGAGTTATCTTTGTAAATTAAAGTGAAAAGCCTTAATACTACAGCTATTAATGGCAATTGCATCAGTTTGATTAAGGTGAATACAATCCCCCCCATTTCTAGATTCTCACCAAAGCTCTGACTGACAGAACGTCCATTCAAAGAATGTTGGTTTAATGCTACAGCCTCTTAGGCTGCAACTCTTAAATACCCGAACAGAAACAAAACATTTACTGAAATTTCATCTGTCTGGATGGCATGTCAGACAGCTTTGTAAAACCTGCTTCACCCACACCTTTTAGATGTCAGCAGCTATCTGTCTTGCACATTATCTGTAGCTGCCAAGAAACTGACGGGCAATATTCACACTTTCTTTATGCAGAGATCAGTGGGCACTGTATTGCTTTAGCCCCCTATTTTCATTTGTTACAAAGCCCAATGAGTTCCATAAAGTAATGTTATTCGACATGTGGGATCAAGTTATTATTTAGCTCAAATAAGTGATAATTCAGTCTTGTGAGAACAAATGACAAGTCATGTGGAAACCACACATAAAAATATGAGGTCAAGTAAATATATGTAAATATAATATATTTGAGCTTCTTTGACTTTTCCACCATCCATTTCAGTAAAACAACCTGTTAGATTACTCTTAGATCTTTTACATTTACATACATTTACATTGGCCACATGGGGGCCACTAAAAATATTGGGGTGTCACACCAAAAAACAGAATATTCAGTGTTATTATGCTGTTGTCAAATACAGGTTAATTGAAAAATATGGCAAAAAAGAGAGAAAGAAAAGAATTATGTACCTAGTTAATTACCTGCTATTAAAGTTAATATCACTGGAAATAGGTACATATGCACATGAAAACCAAATAAGATTTTGAAATCCATAATAATCTGTTTTATTTGATTGATTGATTGATTTACTGGAAGTCCCAACCATTTCTTTAATGATTCTCAGCAGAGCCGACCATAAGCAGCTTACAATTCACTAAATAATAGTAAAGAATATGGTAAACAAATAGTATCAATCACTTTGGGTCAGTAGTTCTTTCACTGGAAATAAGACTTTCAAACACCACACAGAGACCTTCATGTGTTTAAAAACCATCTATTAACTGGTACAAAAGAAAATGATCTTTATGTATCACATCTATTCAAAACAGTTTTATCTGTGTGTCACGTTTATTAAAATTACATATCAAAGTCTTGCCAGGCGGGGCCACTGGGGGGGCTGCAAATGTTGGGGGGATGGCCAGTGTTCCCCCCTCCCCCTTTGGTGGTGCCCCTGTCAACATGGTTTTCCTGAAGAGTCTGTTTCTTTAACCATGCACAAGAAAGGAACACCGCCTTGCACCGATGGTTATGAAGCCCTTATGAATGACTTCAAAGGTGTACTTAAGTTCCTTTAGATGGAACGGACAAAAAAAGACCCCTCAGCATGGCAATAGTACTTGGGACATCAGACAGGATTACTGCCTCCTCAAGGACTACCAACACAGTGATGATGTTTTCTGTTTCTTTCAACATCACAACGCCAACGCAACTTTAATCCCCTTGATGAACATGTCTTCATTATTTGAATTCTTTTATATTCCACAGATAAAGAAAAAATATCATGTAACATCCTTACTTTAGAGTAGTAGCATCTACAAGGTGAGCCTGAAAAAAAAGTCTGGGATTTTATCTCACAGTTAAAAGTGTAAACTTTAATCAAAAAGACGTTCTTTACTCCAAATTTAAATTATTCTGAGTGATGATTTTTAAAAACATTTGTTTCATTTATTGTATTTTTTTTTTTTTTTACATGACTTCATAAAAATACATAATACATTCCATAATTTTGTATTTTTGAAGGTTATGGAAATACTTTTTTTTTTAATGTTTGAAAACAGTGTTAGTTACATTATACTTAAATATGGTTCTTAGCTCCAAATCAAATGTGACTGATAATACATAAAGTGCTACAGTACAGAATCAAAATGTGCTTCCTTATTGGAAACAGTTCATTGTTTTTTCCGCACATTCACAATAGCATGAAAAAATACTATAAAGACATGGTCGGACAGGATGCATATCTGGCACTGAATGAAAACATCCACGTTGATCGTCATCCAGTTTTCCACTGACTCCGAGTCAGTGCCCTTAAATCTCTTCTCCAGTCTGCGGAAGGCCCATGATGACAGGGCCAGGTGAGATCTGGTTTCTTGATATTCAAATTGTCACGATCCTGGGTCTTTTGACCCAGCGTTTTGAGTTTTAATATATTTTGATGTTTATGGTTTATGTTTAAGTTCATTAGGTTCTCTAAGTTCATTTCTTTTATGCCTAGGTAGCCCTGTTAGAGTTCATTGTTTATTAGGGTCCCCTTGTGTCTTCACCACTGTGTTTAAGTCTCCCTTGCCCTTCATGTGTTTCATGTCTGCGTGTCTTATGTTGTCAAGTTCATGTTGTCTTGTCTGCGTCTCATTATGTTTCCTGTTTTATTTTGAAGAGGTCTTGTGTTTCTATATTCAATGTGTTTTGTTTTATTCTTCCCCTGTGACATTATGTTCATTTGGGTCAGCTGTTTCCCCATGTGTTTCCTCTTCCCTCATCACCTCCTGTGTGCATTTAGTCTGTGTGTTTTCATTCATTCCTCGTCCGGTCATTTGCTATGTTCATGTTACGTTTCCAGGCTTTTCTATGTAGTTCACCCAGTTTAGGTTATTGTTTAGTTTTGTCTTTGCCTTTTGTTTTATACTGTTTCATTGGCCCTAAATAAACGGCTCATTTTTTTGTTAAGCTCAAGTTTTGTTTACTTTGTGTGTCTCCACTTGGGTCCACCTCCTCACTCCACACAGTCAGCTTCCGCTGATTGTGACACAAATACAAGTTAAGCAATTGTGTAACTTAATTGGTGAGTCAAATGAATGTATGCAGAGGAGGTGTCCAGATGATGCAGTTTATACAATGCTAAAAAAAAAACTGGAAAATTTAAGCACAGTTGCAAAACCTGAAACCTGTGCAAGCATCCCACACATTATTTTTACTTCCATCTTAATTTTAGAGGAAAATAAACTTTAAATACATCACAAAAAAATACCTTCATGAACAAGAAATACCTTTGGTGAAACCAGGAGTCTGCATCTCACAGTGCACATGTCACAGTCCAGCCCTGGTTTGTGCCGACTATCCTATTCTTCAGCCAGGCCACCTGTTTCATCAGCCACTGTGTAAGAGGACCAGCTCCTGCATCCAGTCTCTGCCAGATTCTCAGCTTCTGAAGTGTGGTAATCAGGTTCTTTTGTAACACCTTTGTGAATTTACCTCATTGTCGCATTAACGTCCTTTTCCCTTGTTCTCAGTGCCTCCCTGCTGGTGAAGAAGTGATTTTCTTATATGCCAAACCAACCTGTGTCTACTGAGCTGGTCAGCTTCCTCAGAAAGCCTGCTTTGAAACATTCACATCACTTCCCTGCTTGCCTGCTCACCGTCTATCATCCTCCTCCCCAGGGAGAAAACCAGTGGAGGAACCCCGCTCACCCCTGAAGATGCAAAAAACCTTCTTCCGTGTCCCTCACAGCTCTCCTGGGTCCCTCAGTTACCAGTCCCCACCTAGCGTTCAATAAATACTTTACTATTTTACAAGTTGTCTTTCATTGTCTTGGATTCTGCGTTTTGAGCCCAGTTGTAACTATTGGCCTGAGTGGCCTTTGTTAATTTGCTGACATTGGGGTGTTGTGATTCAGCTCTTCAGGTTCAGCTAACATGAGTTGAGCCGCACCCTTTTGCAGACTTTGTAGCATCTGAACTGCTCCACATTCTAAGCTGAGAAAGATTCGACAACAAAAAAGGCAACACAAAGCAACACAGGAACAATTTTACAAAAATCAGGTCCACTTGTGCTTCCGAATGAGAAAAGCATTTCTTTGGTGTATTTTGTTTGTTCCATGTATGTATGTTGTTGTGGCCAGTGGTACACTTCTCAGAGTTTTATATTTTTTTCTCAATTATTTGCTTGACAGAAGAGGTTAGAATGTCCAGAGAATCATTTAATACTCTTTTAACGTCCACTCTAAGCTACATGTAAAAGTAGTATGCAGGCATAAAATGGTGTCTGAGGGACAAAATTAGTGAAATGTTTTTGAACTTATTGACATCACAAACCACTTTTTGAAAAGGCTATGTTTAGCCTCAGAATGTATTGTCCAAAAGTCAACAAGTAAGAGCAGATCAAATGAGATTAGTGTTTCAGGAAGTAGTGTTTAGTTTTGAATTTCTGGCCTGGAAACACAGTCTGTAAAGGTTTCCTGTGCTACTCATTTTGGCATCAAGGTAACACAAGCTTTCCTCTGTAAAAGTAGAAGATGCTCTGCAGTTCTGAATTCCACAATGTCTTTCGGGTACAGAATTACATAATTTTCAAGTACAACATCACCACAACACCACCACTAGCAGAGGTGGCAATCTCAGCAGGGTTCAGTTCACATGGCCATTGTTCTTAACAGTTTCACAGACTGTCGCAAACCAGGCTGGAGAGAATCTAACCACGGTGTGTACAGTCAGTGGTGCAAATCAGTGTATGGGTGAAGAAATGGTGCATGCAATGTTATTTAGTGCAAAAACCCAAACCAAAGCACAATCAAATTCCAAAAAGATGTGTCAGGGAGGAAAGCCAAACTCTAAGGGTTTTTAATGGCGCACTGGCACATTGCCAGTGTCACTGACTGGAAACAAGCCACACAGCTTATCAGTGCCAGCAAATTTCATAAATCATCACATTACAGAAACAGTTTTAGTGAGGGTTACAAATTATCATTTTATGGCCTGACAGTGGACTCATCTCTGTGCTAGCTGTTCTGCTAGACCTCAGTGCAGTGTTCAATATTGTTGACCAAAATATTTTCTTACAGAGTTTAGAGCAGGTATTAAAGGTACTGCGCTGTGTGATTTGAATCATATCTATTTAATAGATTCAAATTTGTTCATGTAAATGAGGAGTCTGCTTCACACACTAAAGTTAATTATGGAGTTCCACAGGGTTCTGTGCTAGGACCAGTTCTGTTTACATTATACATGCTTCCCTTCGGCAGTATCATTTAAGGGCATAGCACACATTTTTATTGCTATGCAGATGATACTCAGCTTTATCTACTCAAGAAGCCAGACAAAACACAAATTCGTTAAGCTGCAGAAATGTCTTCAAGACATAAAGACTTGGATGACTTCTAATTTCCTGCTTCTGAATTCAAATAAAACTGACATTATTGTATTCTGCTCTTAAAATCCTAGAAATGTCCAACAAAAGCTACAACATAAGCTGGAGCCTAACACCAGCCAGACACAGGATCATGAAAATAATACTCGATACCTGTTTAGATCATCAATCAAAATGACAGTTTAAAAAATATCACTGATTATTTCCTGGGTATTCAATTCAGAAATAAAGATGCAAGCCTTTCCTGAATTTTGTCATTGGTTTCATGGTGCTCTGTCAGAATTATTGAACATCACTGTCAGTAATTTCTGACCGCAAATGAACAACTATTTCACACTCTACCAATTCTTCAGTTTCATTTTCTTGGACAATGAGCTTTTTCTTGAAATCTTTTAAAGTACAGTGAGGATGAAAACGACTTTGTGATGTAAAACTGGAGTAAATGTGTGATTTGAAAGGACACGGATTAGAAAAACAAGTAACAGTTTCCCTATTCCTCAGATGTTTACCTTGATGAACAATACAGTTTACCAATTTAATCAAACTGGCTCATTAAAGTGGCTCAATGGGCATTTTAGTTTGAAGCCAGCAAGTCCATGACATGCTCCATCTATGACACTGTGATCTCTTAAATGGGCATAGAGAGTTTTCCTTAGATCTGAAATGTTGCAGACAGTCTGTGTGTGTGCAGGGTAGTGGAGTTTTTTCAGCAATGTCTGTGACTGTTTTTGTAATGTTTAATGATCTCCACAAAACGGTTCAGAGTTTCCAAGTCCTCCTCATTCAAAAAACAAAAACAAATGTGATCCTCTAGACCTGGGAAAATAACTGAATGAAAAATCTTCAGTTATAAATGCTATTACAACCATGTGTCTGTGAAGGTTCTCAGTCATCCAGGTCATGGTAGTCTAAGGAGCTTGGAAAGAAAAGCGTCTGGACTTCTCTAAGTTTCTTGAAAACGTTTCACCTCTCATCCGAGAAGCTTCTTCAGTTCTAAGAGCAAATGGTGGAGAGTCCCAGAATTTAAAGCCTTATGGGAGTGTCTCCCAAGAGGGTCATGGACCCCCTGTTGATCCTCTACCTAATCACACGAGTCCAGGTGTGAAAACGGGTGTGGGTCTCAATCAGCCAAGGTTTCGCGTGAACCCATTGTGAGACCTATCCCCATTCTATCATGTGATTACCTGAGGTCAAACGGCCCAGGATGTGAGTGGGCGTTAAGGCATCTGGGAAGGGATCTCAAAACTGGATTATAGATAGCAGACATTTGTGTTTAGGAGTTTTGTCTTTGGGATGAACCAGTTTTTGTCTGAGTGTGTGGCTGGGTCTGAAGTATACTGGGATGTCGTGCTTGGAGAAGACTCTCCTGAGTTTCTCTGATAAACCGG
>VVHJ01060275.1:0-24600 GCA_015107715.1 Tylochromis polylepis | reverse complement strand
CGACATCAACACAGATCACAGACAGCAGTTCAGTGAGATCATTAAAAAAGTCTGTGCAGTATTTGGGAGGCCTGTAAACATTAAGAAACACAACTTTGGATGGGGCCCTCAGCTGTAAAGCCACATATTCAAAAGACTGAAAACTTCCAGGAGATAACTGCTTACATTGAAATGATTCATTAAATAAGACAGCAACCCCTCCTCCTCTCCTGCTCACCCTGGCCTCACTGATAAAACTGTAGTTAGGAGGGGTCGTCTCAATGAGAACAGCTCCACTGTTATTTTGGTCCAACCAAGTTTCAGTTAAAAACATAAAATCCATAATTCCATGTAACTGAATCACAGGTGAAGAAGTAAACAGTTTTATCAGTTTGATCTATATTTTCATATTTAGCTGCTGTCATCTGTAGTATGTCCCTGTCAGGTTTCAGATGAACAAACAGATTTAAACCTCTAATCTATTAAACTGTAATATTCTAGCTTTATGACCCATTAAAACTGGGATGCAATCATTTTAATTTGCGACTGTACTAGATAAAAATGTAAGCTCAGATACCATGCTGAATTATGGCCATCTTTTCTCTCCCATCACATACTAACTCACACATTAACTGAAGAGCTGACTGTGCTAACTCAGCTCAGTTCTGAGCTGTTTTAGGGCCAAAGGTTTCCCAACTCAGGGTTAATCAACTCAAGAGTTCAGGGTTAGGCTCAGAGTTTGTTAAGCCTGCTTCCTGGAACAGATCCTGGTTTCATACATAAGATGTTTTGACAGCAAAGTGCAAACAGATCTTGTCATACACAGGCCACATGGCAGGGGCACATATTCCCCTAATCCTGGCCCCTAACTAATACTAACACAGCCTTCAGGGTCAGTGGGTTTAAAAAGAACGCTTACTGTGCCATTTTATAGTACTTTAGCCACGATAACCATATAATCATATCACCTGAGAGTCCTCTGCCAAGAGTTCAATTAAATTAATTTTATTTATATGGCGAAAAATTGCAAGTCATGTCAGGGCAGGACCTTAGGTTATTATAGAAAGAAATCCATTGATTCTATTTGAGCTTGCATTCAAAGAGGATGAATAATTTGATCTTAGACGTAACAGTAACAAATCTGTGATAGAAGCAGGCTCAGGGAGGGCAGCCATTTAACTTAAACAGATGGGGTGAGGTGACAGTTAACAGCCTTCCTTTTGAACACAAACTTGGAACTGGACACAGAAAAAGAGTGTAATAGCTGAAGGCTGTAAACTTAAAATGCAGTCAGCTAAATTATGGAGTTTAATTCTATGTTTGCATTTTTGTTTTTACTTTTTCATATACACATTTTTTTTTCCACTTGTAAATGATGTAAATGTACTACTGACGATGTTGCAAATGTCAGATACATTTAGACTGAGATTAAATCAAGCTTTCTGTTACTTGCTTTGGACATCTACGTCAAAGCCTTTCTGAACAAGTTTGTAAAATGTACACTGCCCTGCCAGAGCCAGACACCTGCTTATTTTGGCCATAGCACAAATCAATAAAAATTGACAGCTCCAAAGGAAAGATATATGACAGATATATAGTATATCGAACGATGTATTTGCTTTGACACTAGTATAACATTTTTGATTTTACTTCTTTGCTCAACAGATTCAGATCTTTTTTTTTTTGTTTCTTCGGCGCATGTGGAGTGACACAATGGTGCCATATAGCACATGGGAAAAACCTTTTCTATATCTTACCAAATAAACACTTTTTCCTTCTTTTACTTTGCTTTGTTTTGCTCACCTGTTTTTGAATAGATCTTGCATGTCTTTTGAGAAAGAAATGAAGAGAAACACAAAAAAAAATCCATACAGGACTTCCACACAAATCCAATAGCAAACAAGAAACTGCTGGGTATATACATGTATACATGCCAAAAACCAAACTTATGGGCACTGCAGGGCCATTAACACAGTGCCGGTTCGCTAAGTACTACAGGCAGAACTGTGAATTAAATTCGCTTTATCATTTGGTGACAGTCCAAAAATGTTTATTACAATTACATATATAAACAAAAAAAAGACATAAAAACTGAAAGATAAACTATCTGTAGGTAATATATTTTAAAACATTTGAACTTAGAGACAGCCTGCTTACACAGCCACTCTTTCACTTTTGCTCTTTTAATATTTCTGTCCTCTGAGCTGTCGTGTCCTCCTCCTGCAAGGTGAGGGTGGTGCTAAGGACATGCCAAGTAGATTTCATGCTCTACTGCATTCTGGAAATATGACCCCACAGCTAATACATTGTTAATGCTGTACAACTCAAATACACACACCTAATACTCATATAAGACTGATGTTACCTTATTTTGACTGTCTCTGTGAACCTCTCACCCAGTTTCTCACTTCTCTTTCTCACTTCTCCTACTCTCTACTTCAGATGTCCTAACTCTTCATGTACACACAGCAAAAAAAATGTCTTTATTCAAGACGTATCTCCTTTTTACAGGCAGTGAAGCAGAGAGCTCAGAATTTCTCTCAATTTCTCTGTCACACGAGGCAACGCAGACACGGCTTCCTTCCCAAACCACAATAACAGATTGCCTATCACTGCTAGAAAAAAAAATACAACGTTGTGTTTCTCTGAACTCGATGTTCCAAAACATAATTCAATTAAGTCTGTCTCTCATAAAGACATACACAGATTGTTGATTGCTGAGCTGGAAAATAAAAAAAACAAAGCTGTAAACTTGCTGGAGTCACTAACTGATCAAAGGGCATCTAATTCTCCTATAGCAGAGAATCATTTTACATTCCTCCGGAAATGTGACACAAATCCCAGAGTGTCACTTTTATTGCTGTATATAAATAAAAAATATATAATAAAATAGGTGTTGTCATTGCAATTAGAGTTGGATGCTGACAGCCAGCTTTAATTCCTACTTTTTATTTAAAAAATACCATCATCAAAAACATACATTTGCACTTTAACAAACCAACCATCACTGACTATATCAGCAGTGGTTAGTTCCCTAACAGCTTTACTGAAACTTTGTCTCTTGTCTATTGTAATCTTTGCAGGGCAATGAGTGTACCCGTCCAAAGTTCATATAAAAGAGACACCTCTCTGTAATGTAACTCCATATCCCGAGTGAACTTTTTAGCTCACAGCAATGACTCATTAAAAATGTTGCATAATCAATATATTGAGCTAATAGCGTAACTCAGCAACAGCTCTTCATTATTCAGATCAAATAATATATAAATAATAGATAAAAAAAACTCATCCTGATTACATACATTTCAGTTCTAAGGCCTCTATAAAAAAGAAAAAAAGGGACATGGCCTCGGTTAAATGTTATATACATATCTACTCATTCTTTGATCAGGCAATGGGGATAGACACAGAGGGTGTAAACTGGTGCTGGCTTTTCAACCTTCTGACCTTTCATTTGAAGAATGCTTTAGTCCCACATTCAACAATAAAGAGAGTCTGACCCTCCTAATGTTGTCATTGATGTTAATCAAACTATGTTGCTTGTATGAATGAAATGGCCACACTTGGTGATCTCTGGCTCTCCCAAGTCTATTTAAAGCCATTTAGCTTCATTATAACAATCTCATCATTCTTATAACTTATACTCCAATGCCAGTGTCAATTACTGTGTCTTGTAAGTCATAATTAGTTGACTACCTAAGCCTGTTTGGCGCAAAGGGAAGTCTGTAATGAGAACAGTCGTCACAGAGAACTATCCTGAGATGACCTGTGTTCTGTAAAAATCTGCCTATGACTCTCAAAACTCAGAAAGAATGCACAAGACGCTGACTCTGTTAAATTTATGGAAAATATGGAAAAGGTCAGAAAGTTTTCAGCCAGCTCAGAAAAAAACCTTGTGTGCTGCTTTGATAGTAACTGTAAAAAAAAGAAGAAAAAAAAGAGAAAAAAAACCTGTTTTCCATTGGTTAGTTATTGTTTGGTTCTGTAATAAAGTCCCAGAAACGCTCGCCAATGTTTGTCACGAAGTCAGTGACTGAAAAAAGAACTCTGGGCTCTTAAAAAGAAATTCATTAGCCTCTGAATTCTATTTTAAAAGTCACACATGCCCACTGATTTTTTTACTAGGCTAAAAGACACTTTCCTATTTTGTGTCTTTACTTTACATAAAGACACAAACTTTAAATGAAAATGCACCAGCATCTTGTTTTTTTTAGATAATTTGCATTATAAGCACATAGCTAGGAATAAAAGATCAACATGCAAATATATGATAAACAAAAGTTTATCATCTATCTAGTCCTCCTCGTCATCAAACATGCATAACATGTTCTCATCCTGCAAAAAGACATAAGCTGTGGTAGAGTCATAGAGAAACGACATGCTGCAGAACTGAGAAGATATTTTCACAGCAAGTCTGAGTCAGCAAAATGAAACAACAACAACAAAAAATAATAAAAATGAAAAAAAAAATATCACCACATTTGACAACTGTTTACTTCTGCATTATCCAAAGCTATTTGGGCCATTTGCTCAACAAATAAAATTTATGGTGTGACATCTGTTTTCACTGGAGCTTGAACTTTTAGAAGCTGGCGAGCTCATCTACAGACATAAAAGTGTGAAAGGTTTTTCCCCCCTCAGTTTAGCACCCCACCACCTCAAACAACTAATGTAAATGTGAAAGTACAACTTTTAAATGTGATGTAATCCGATTTAACATCTGCAGTTGGACCACAAGAACTAAGAGCTTTTTAATGCCAGTGTCCTGACATGCCCTCAGAAACTGTCCTGAGACGTCTCTCTGCTATGGCATTCTTCAGTGTCATGAAAACGCAATCTTTTTTAGTCACCTTTGCGAAACACAAACACGCCAGGCATAGCGCTAATGCCTGACACCTCGCACTACTGTTGCATCCTTACATGACGTTGGCTAATGACATACTCCGTTTTTTTAATCAAACAACCCTTTAAGAATAACATCATTCATTTCCAAGTCACTATCTCAGTGTATTGTTTTATGTGTTATTTTTACTCTGTAAAACGTGCACAGCTGAACTGTTGCTAAAACAATCTAAACACATCAAAAATATTCGAAAACAAGGAAAAGTGACAGGTGACCTACACCACAGTAGGACCTTGCATTACGATACATGTGATAGGCTAACAGTTTAGAGAAGGCATACGGAAAAAATGGAGAAATCTATTATTAGACTGTCCATCAAGTTCTCAGATAACCTTCCCAACTCCTGTTCTGTTCTAGCTGCTCCTGTGAGTCTGGGTGGTGTCTGGTTATTTGAGCCCTGGTATCTGTCATAACTCTTAATCTGACAGGTGGACAGATAAATTACCATCTCTGTCTGTTCAGCTATAAGGAGCCTATGAGTCACAAAGGACTGCAAAACACAGGAATATAAAATATCTATATTTACATTTCAGTTATTCTAATAAAGAAGACAACAATTTAGAAGGTGAGTTGACACTGAAGGTTTATTAATGTCTTGTCAAAGGGTCCTCTTGTAGTTGTTCTGCCGTTATCAACTAAAGGACACAGATAACTGAATGCTTTGGTTGAGTTCTGATTAGTTAACACAAAGTTGGATGTGGAATAATGAATATTGATTCTCATGGCTATGTGGTATTTTTGTCTTTAGTGCTTTAGTTAATATTGTTTATTACATATTTAATGTTTTGAGAACAAGAGACCGTGAATCAAATCTTTTACGATTGTATTTGTGGCCCCTTTCAGTACACACATTATTTCTCAGAAGTGTTTTCTACTCCATAGTCTGCTCTTTTTAAAAAAAAATAATTAAGCAAAAACAAAAGAAAAATCCATTAAATGCTTAGACACTGAATAACTTTCTTCAAGATCACTGGCTCCTTAAAATAAACAAAACCTATTATCAGAGAGAGGGCAGAAGGATGTTGGTTGCTAAACAACATTTAGTAGCATGTCTCCATAACACTATAATGAGACTGCAGGGAGTTCTTGCTTATTGTAGACAATACAGGTCACTCTGACTTTGAGGTCAGAATACTCAAAGGAAATTCTGCATCAGACTGATTCCAGCTTTCCAATGCATTCCATCGGGTCAGTGCTGAAAGCTGAGAGTTATTTGGATGCAGATCTTTCATAAGATGCACAAAATTAGCTGTGTCATTAAAATGATGCCAATCATGTTGAAATTGTGTTTTTAAGTTATGCGCATATACAGTACATCTTTATGTAATAACTCATTTCATTTGTGTATGCATCAAGAAATATTTTGTGTAACCTGGTACGAGTCACTGCTTTAAAACACAGGATGTAGATTTAATTTCACAACTCACAATTTCAATCCAAGTGTTGTCATGAAACACACACATAAAGAACAACACACATAAATCTGGCACAGGTTAAATTATTTCCTCACCTGACAGCTCTCAGCTGTAGTGTGCTCCATTATGGGTGCAGGGGCAGGAGGCGGTGGGGGGGCCCTCCTCTTCTTGGTCTCAGCCTTGGGAGACAACCTTGGGATACTGGCGACAGACTGAGACTGACCCAAGGTGCCGGACCAAGTAGGTACACTGGAGAACCCAGATACTGCGGACACATCCTGTGGGTAACATGGAAAAATAAAAGGAGATGGAATCAGACTGACAAATGTAAGGAGACATATGAAGAAATGTGCAAATTTAAGAGTTTGAAGAACAGTTTTGTAATTAGTTTAAAGCAAGGAACAAATATGATCACTGACTTGTAAGCATAAAAATGACTGATGGCTAAACTGCCATCAAATTTTCAAGGACAGCTCAGAGCTGGTTTTTATCAAAAATTGAATCCAGTTCATTCTGGGTTCATCCACATCCACAAGTACCATATTTGGAGATGAGGCGATAAGGCTCACAGGAGTTTAAGAACATGTTTAGCACAGCATTTCAAATGATGCAGAACTCTGCTTGGGTCAAAAATCACAACTAAGTGTAATGAAACCCAGTTGCTTCTTGGTTTATGACATGTAGCCAAACTTAACTGAAAACTATCAGACAGCAGGATTTCCTGTTGACTCACTGACAATCTTGATTTCAAGGGTTATGTTTAGTGTAAAAGCTGACAAGTGTATTCTTAACATCCACATCTAGAAAAACACGAACAAAATGAATAAAAACATGCACGGGTACACAGACTATGAATGCAATGCACAGGAACATTTCTGGAGATACAGTCTATTCTTCAGTCATGACAATTATTGCAACATTTATTTGATCAAACTGAGAGTGCGACCACATTTTCAAAGGGTGGCTGCTCCTGACCAAAGCATTGAAACAAAAATGGGTTTCGATTTCTGATCAAAGAGGGCCTAAAGTGCTCGTGAAAACCTCCACCTTCCTGTGGCTCAGCTTGGTACAGACCCTTGCAACAACAAGAGCACCAAAACCACAGCTCAAAACCCCATGATCGAAGAAAAAAGTGTTTTAAAGCAGATTAATTGATGAGTTCAGACAATGCCTGGATACAACATAAAAGCAGAGCAAAAAGGAGCATAAAGTTCAGGTCATTAGGATTAATTAGGCCTTAGGTTATAACATCTCACAGTGGGGAAGGATGGGAAAAGAACGAGACATCAGAAAAAAAGAATCTTTGAGTAGTAAAGTATAGCATGCCTGCATTTTTTCCACATTCAGACAACTGATATTGTAGATTCTGCGAAACAATATATTTTGGGTTAACCTGCTGCCTTCTACTTAAGTTAAAAAAGACAAAGAGGTAAGATAAAAAAAGAGACCAATGACATTTTTTTTTTGCTTTTACATTTTGATCTTGTTGAAATCCTCTGAAACCAATTTGCCATTTACATCCAAAGTACTAGTAATAATGCAAAGAAACAACATAGCTAAACACTATCCTCCTAATATATAATCACTATTATATCATTTACTATTGTGTAATAAAATAAACTCTTCCTCTATCCTTATAACCAGGGCAAAACCAAATATGTCTATGACTGTGAAAACTCCAATGGAAGGCTTTAAAGGGAATAATAACACAGAACCACCTGAAACTAAAGCAGAAAAAATATATATAAAATGTTTGCCACAAGCCTGTTCTGTCATTTTTAACAGTTCGCTGTGTTGTGTGACTTATGCATCTATGTTCTGACAGGAGTAACATCAGAGTGATGCAGAGGCATGGCAGATGGCAGACAGAGGCTGACAGAACAAAAATGAAATGCTGGAAGAGAGGACTGATGTGATTCCCATATGGAATCATCAAAAACAAAAGTATGTTTTCACCTCAGCAAAAATATAATGTTCAAAGTGGAAAATTCACATGAACTCTCCCTGACTTTTTCACCCTTTTCACCCTGGTAAACAATCTAAAATGTGTGGAAATAGTGAGAGAGGAAAACAGAACAAAAGGTACTCCAGCTCTTTGGGGGGAAACTGAGTTCACAGTACATTTATAATTATAAAGTGTGTAACACAAAGTCAACCTTTTGAAGCTCTGTATAACTAGGATCATGCCTTACACACTGAATCTCCTGGGAATTTCCTTTCATAGCTAGAGATTGATGAGGTACAGCACAAATGCTATGGCAAGAGGGAGCCAGGACAACAGGTCAGGGGGGCGATATCATCACCCCCACCCGAGATTGGGTACCAGGCCCCAAGTATGATGGAAGAAGGAGCATTGAGTGCGAGAGCAGCTGACCAGAAAGAGAGGATCATGGCGAAACTGGAAACCTGGACCCTCCATAGTCGGTTACCAAGACTACATGAAGGACCCTCTGAAGTCTACTAGAAGATGTGAATGCAGCACTATGGAAAAGCCCTACCTCGACCATCATCGAAACCAACAAGCTGATCTACACCACGGCAGCAGTGATTAGTGAGATGCTTGGCTACAAGATGAACAGCCACAAGGAGCAGTACCCTCCATGGAGATGGAAACTAGAGGCCAAGATCAAGATAGCACGGAGGGAAGTTAGCCAACTATCGGAGCTGCAGAAAGGTGCAATGAAGAAGGTGCCTCAGAAATACAGCAAGCTACCCATACCTGAGGCCTTGGAAACTGCCAAGCAAAGACTCACAGCCCTGGCCAGTCACTTGAAAAGGTACACCAGAGAGATAGAAGGCAAGAGAATAAACCAGCTGTCCTCCACGGAACCATCCAAGGTGTACTCTCAGTGGCAGGGGAACAATATGAGAACAGCACCACCAAGGCTGGAGATGAAGCAGTATTGGAAGAGCATATGGGAGAAGGATGCAACCCATAACAACAATGCTCAGTGGCTAGTGGATCTAAGAGCAGACGCCAGCAACAGGGTCCAGTAACCATCACACTGGCAGACATCCAAGAAAAGGTCTCCAGTATGAAGAGTTGGACAGCACCAGGCCCCGACATGATTCACGCCTACTGGCTGACAAAGCTGACTGCACTCCATGAGCATCTGGCAGCACAAATGAATCAGATGCTAGTCCACAAGAGACACCCAGAATGGCTAACTGAAGGCCGGACGGTCCTGTTCCCAAAGGATCCTCAGAAGGGACCACTCCCATCCAACTACTGGCCAATAACCTTCCTCAGTACCACGTGGAAGCTCCTGTCAGGCACCACAGTGGCTAAGATGAACAGGCATATGGCTCAATACATGAGCAGGGCACAGAAAGGAATTGGCATGAATACCAAAGGAGTGAAATAACAGCTACTGGTAGATAGAGCAGTTGCCTGGGACTGCAGAATCAGCCTGACCAACCTGTGCACCGCCTGGATTGACTACAAGAAAGCCTATGACTCAATGGCCCACACCTGGATCCTGGAATACCTAGAACTATACCAGATCAACAGGACCCTAAGAGCCTTCATCAGGAACTCAGTGGCGATGTGGCAAACAACATTAGAGGCCAACTTCAAGCCAATAGCACAAGTTACCATCAAGAGAGGGATCTACCAAGGAGAGGCCTTGATCTCACTGAGGGTGTTCTGCATACGCCTGAACCCCCTCAGTGAGATCATTGACAAGATTGGCTACGGATACCGACTATGGAATGAAGCAATCGTTAGCTACCTCCTCTACATGGATGACATTGAGCTGTATGTCAAGAGTGAACAAGACATTGACTCACTGATCCACACCACAAGAATCTACAGCAATGACATCAGAATGTCTGGAGAAGTGTAGTTGGATAGAAACAAAGAGAGGCAAGGTAGTCAGTACTGAGGGGATTGCACTACCAGAAGGCAACACTGCAGACATTGAGGACAGCTACAAGTACCTGGGGATCTCACAGGCAAATGGGAACCACGAAGAAGCCGCTAGGAAAGCCGCAACCACCAAGTACCTGCACAAGGTCAGGCAAGTCCTGAGGAGTCAGCTGAATTGCAAGATCAAGATCCGGGCTATAAACACCTACGCCCTGCTGGGACAATAAGCTGGCCAAATAAGGAGATAGAAGCCACGACATCAACAAGGAAACTCCTGACCATGCAAGGAGGGTTTCATCCCAAATCCAGCACCCTGAGACTGTACACCAAGCGAAAGGAAGGTGGCTGGGCACTAGTGAGTGTCAGAGCCACTGTCCAGGATGAGACAACGAACATCCATGAAAACATCAGGAAAATGTCCACAACTGACCATGTCTTTAGTGAATACCTCAGGCAGCAGAAACCCAAGAAAGAAAAGGAGCAAGCAAAAACCATCATGGAAGGACAAGCCCCTGCACAGTATGTACCACCAGTTGTCAGAGGAAGTGGCTGACATCCAGAAGTCCCACCAGTGACTGGACAAAGCTGGACTGAAATACAGCACAGAGGCACTAATCATGGCAGCACAGGAACAAGCTCTAAGTTATAAGATCCATAGAGGCTGGGGTCTACCACATCAGGCAAGACCCCAGGTCTTGTCTGTGTAAAGATGCCCCTCCGACAATCCAGCACATAACAGCAGGGTGCAAGATGCTAGCAGGCAGGGCATACATGGAACGCCATAGCCAAGTGGCCGGCATAGTATACAGAAACATCTGTACCGAGTATGGCCTGGAAGACCCAAGGTCAAAATGGGAGACGCCCCCTAGCGTGGCCGAGAATGACTGAGCTAAGGTCCTGTGGGACTTCCAGATACAGACAGACAAACTGGTGAACTTTCACGAAAGATGAATAGACCTTTTCACAGATAGTAGCTCCGATGTCAAGTATGGAGCAGAGAGGGTGTAAAGGAAAAAATTTAAGTCAGTAATAAGTAGCCTGGGATTATGTCACTTTTTGGTGACAAGATGAAAGAAGTGCAGGCTCTGATAGTTTTGACAGCCAGCTGCTGTTCACTCTGAGGATTTTTCAGAAACTGAAATGAGATTTGCAAACTATCATGGTCCTGTTTCCAGCTGTCTGCATGCCTTCTTGTAGCTTTAACTTCCTTTAATATTTCTTATATCAGTATTACTAACCAAAGGTGGGGGCAGAAGTTGGATCCTGTCAACAAGTTTAAAAAACTGTCTTATTCTTATGTATTAGATGAACCTAAGAAATGCCACTCCCTAAAAAGCTAAGAACAAATAAATACTGCAAATATTTTAAAATCTATATTAAAAAAAAAAACAAAAAAAACTTTATAAGTGAGTTTGCTTCAGAATGAGCTCTTCCCAGACATAACGCTATTTGACCATGCTAGTGTTTTATGACCACACACACTTACACTGACACACACAGTAGTTTAGCCCCTAATGAACAATTAGAGATAAGAGGCTGGGCTTTTAGTGCTAATGTAGCCAAGGTAGGGTAATGTGATGCCTCTGGGTTGATAACACTCTGTGGGTGGGTGTTTTCTGGTGTGTGCAAATGCATGCGTGTGGTCTCAAAACTGTCCAGGCTGAGAAACAATCAGAGAGGAAAAAAAATAAGCTGCATTAAAGTCCAGTGGATAAGAAAAAGAAATAGAAATCAATCCAACAAAACTATCTTTCATACTTTTCAGGGTTTTAAATATAATCTGTAATTTCAAAGTAAACTAAATGCCTTGTGCTGTGGCAGTTTTGATGTTTAATTCATACTCTGCTGACTTTTTTCCTTTAACTACACTGTGATCCCTATATTCAAAATATTTAAGAAATAATTAAAGAGAATAAATGAAGAGAATAAAAAAAGGATAAAGAGGACTAGCTGGAACAGGAAAAGAAGAAGATAATGTTAATAATGCTCAGTATTAAGCAGCAGACACAAAGTTGGAAGGGTGGAGTCAAGGACAAGCTTAGAGGAGCAGTGTACTGAATAAGAGGGAGCCAGGCAGGCTAATGTAATCAAATGCCATTGATTTAGTTATAGCTATAACAGCTTCAGTGCTGCTAAATGCAGTGTCTAAATGTGCATCTGGATATACTGGAGAGAATTCTGTGAGGAAAATCCTCTACATTATGCTGCCGGTGTTTATCATGATCAGAAATTCAACTTTGTAAATAATTTATTTAGATTCTAAAATCAGCTAAAATGTTTTTATTTATGTATTTTTTATGGATTCCAGTGTCGTTTAAATGTAGTTGGTCAAACACCTAGGAGAGACCCGGTCCTCACTAAATATATATATATATATAAATTTGGTATCCAAAACTGGATACGTATTACCAAATTAGTGCTCATATGCGGAAATAAAGAGATGGATGATGGCTGTATAAAAGAAAATGTAACGGGGGTATGAACTACAGTGATAAAGAGCTGTGATGAACAGATGCTTAAGAGTCTGCTGACTAATCTTATAGAGTGACTGCCCTCTGGAGGACATCGGCACACATTACTGTACTGAAATAATCCCGTCTCTCTGCACCATAGTTTGTGCTTGGTCTTCGTTTTAACATCTCTCTGTGCTCCTCTTTTGTCTTTTTTCTTCTACTTCCCTTCACCCCAACAGGTTCCGTAATAGATTTCTCCTGTCCGTAAGCCTGGATCTACAGGAGATTTCTTCCTGCTAAAAGTGTTTTTTTGTTTTCCTGCAGTGTCATCAAGTACTTGGTCATAAGGAAATGTTGGGTTTCTTTTGGAACTATTTTTAAAGCTGACACGACTAAAGATTTCCATTAACATGAATAGATTATTGGCCAAAGTGACAGGCTTTGGTGACACAGTCAATCCTAACAGTAGAGGTCTAACATAACACATCCAAATCAAAATTTATCATAGACAGGAATATGAAGAACATCTAAAAACAGAGCAAGCCTATTTGAGTGAATGTTATATCAGTTTTTCAGCTGCCATATAACAAAAGGTCAGGAAACGAATGTAAAAACCAGAACTCTCAAGCCACAGGATGAATTTAATACTACTGACCTGCAGTCATGGATGGATTACTGTGACTGTGGGTCTTAAACAAACTTGCCATGGGTCCTTACTCATGCAAATACCAGGCACTGCATATGCCCTTGTCAAGCACACAGTTTTATTGCACATAACAATGTAACTTACATCCACATTTATTTTGTATTTGTTGACATGGTAAATTACTACTATTATGCTTCATTCTACATATACCTCGTGCAGGACAATTTACCCTGAGGTAATCACTATTCCTGGATTTTTGCAAAAAGGTCTGTTCTCCCTGGCAGGCACCAACACAAAGCTTTCAATAGTCTTAACTGTAAACGTCAGTAAAATGTTGAATGCAATCCAAAATCAAGCACCATTTTAATCATCCAAAGGAGATGACAGAGGACACAGATGGCATAGTACTAGCAATGCTGCTCTATTGCTAACACTTGTTTCAAAGCCGAAGTGCTCCTGTTTATTATGATACATTTTTAAAAAATCTCTTATATTTAAAAAAATAAAGCAATGATAATGTACACAACTTAAGGTAAAAGCCCCCACTGGCTCCAAGGTATGTTCCCACTTTGCACGAACAGCAGTCTGTCCATACAAGTAGTCGGTATTCTGTATTCTGTATGTTACTGCTTCAGTACTAAGTTAAGATGAGAGCTTAATTTCCCTTGTGGACATTGTGAGAATTGTTAGACATACTTACACAGGATTGTGGGTCAGTGTTTTGGATTATTTTATCATCAAAGTCATCCATGTCCACAGATGTTGTCTCTGTCTGCAAACGGAAGGCACAACTAACATGCAGCATCAAACTATTCAGCCATGCATTTAGCTTGCCTCAGCTATCAGTTAGACTAAGTATGAATGACATGTATGATGCTAAAGGTTAGTTTGTAAATTACTCCACACTATTATTTTTCTAATGATACTTGTCCAAATAATTAAATGCAAAAACTAAGTGCACAATTATAATGATGTCCATGCTGTTTTCTTTGTAATAATACAGACATACTTCCTGCACAAATACAGCATATTGCCCAGGAACGAGTCTTACCTTGGATTTCCTCCTGCTGAACTGGAAGATACCCAGGAGGCCTTTTTTTCCTGGTCTTTCCAAACTGGCAGTACTGGAGCGAACAAAGTCTAAAAAAAGTTAAACAACAGCAGCAGGAGGAAATTAATGTAAGCACCTTATAACAAAAGGAAGGGAGGAAAGAACAAAGGAAAGATGTGGGGGGTTTTCTGCATGCACGGGTTAACATATGGTTATAAGGTTAACAGAAAAAAAATGAAGTGTTTTTTTAAAACAGGCAGTCAACTCTAAATATTACTCCAAACAGACAACTTTGTTTTAAAAGCAATAAATTAACCTTCCAATTTTTCTCAGCAGAGGGAGCTGCAGCATTGCTTTTCCTAAGGTCCACCTCTACCTAACCTTTACAATCAACTAAGCAGTAAGTAAGAATGTGTCGTGATAAAACTACAGACTCAAGGACAGAGAGGGAAGGTAAACTAACTATCAAACATTTAAGGGCTAATACTTGGGTTCTGAAAAGAGGCAGAAGCAAGCCCATTTATTAACAAAGCCTTTATAAAGTATAGGCACTGATGATCACGCAGGTTATCAAAAGTACGTAAACCAACAAATTATTTTTTTTAAGATGGCTGGTTAATGGTTAATATCCAATGCAGCAACAAAGCAGGGTTAATAAGCAAGCAGCGATACATTGGGTTAAACAACCACATGTATTTGAATGGTGCCAATGCTAAGACAGACAATATATATATCTCTAATACCTGTGTAGTTAAGTGCAGGGGCAGAAGCCATTTTAGGCTGGAAAACTGCAAAACATGATAAGATTTAAAAACACAAACGTCATTAATGGATAACTCATCTACATCACAGAGCGGCTGTGCTTGTACTTTCGTAGCATCACAACACAGCTGATGCACTACGTAACTACTGGTTAACAAGAGGAAGTCATTTGTATAATGGCCTCATAATAATGAAAGTAAACCACGTTACTACTATATTTTCAAAAGGGTAGGACACCATGTAAAATGTAAATGAAAACATGACGCAGTGATTTGGAAAGGATTTCAGCCCTACAATTTACCAAAAACATTGTAACATACCAAATGTTGAGAAAGAAATGTTGCAAGTTTGTTTTTAAGGTTTAAAGGGAAACTGGGTTGGAAAAATCATCAGTGTAGCCTTAATCTTGCACAAGAGTGCTTGACCATAAAAGTGACATAATGTTCTAAATGCTCCCTTGGCACATCACTTAAGACCATAAAATACAAGTTTTACTGTGAGATCACAAGAGAATCTTTAACTATAAATATCAGTGGGTGTGGACTATCACGCAGTAAACAACCATAACTTCATGAAGGATCACAAAAGCCCCTCGGGCGAATTATGTATTAATACAAAGACTGTGCATAATTCACAAAAGCTCACTATTTCAGCCATTGTATGGACAGGGTAACAGCAGATACTGTGAGAGAATAGCACAGCAAGCCAAAGCGCACACCAGTATACACAATACCATCCTTTATCTGCTTAAATTTCACATCATCCATGACTGAACTCTTAAGTCTAACATCTTATTTTTACAAGATAGTTTTATGATGTTATTAAGCGACCTGCAAAAAACTACGGCTACAGCACGGACAGAGGGCTCCAACCCTCTTTCTCTCTGTTTTAGAAAGTTGCATTTGAGCAAGGTGGTGAGTAAGCAGCTGACAGATGCAAAAATTAGCACGGTTCCACAGTACTTTAATGAAGAAAACGATGAGCAGTTGTACGTCTGTGGTGTCAGAGTAAAGTGGCATATAACAACACAACCGAAGTGATGTGTAACCACATTCTGCACAGGATCGTGGACGCTAACCTGCGAGGAAGGAGGGCTACCGGTGCTAGTACTGCAAACTTTAGTCACATTCAGGAAACTAATCTGACATTCTGTGTCTGCTTAGATGTATAAGATTTGCAACATTATAGATGGCACAAAGTACCAAACATTTCAGCGACATCTAAAACAAAATATAATTATTAAGGAACCTGATTAACAGTTTCATATTGCTATGAAAATACACATTCAGTCTGGCCGTTGTTTACCCTTGTGTGCCGTTTGAAATATTTTCTGTTTTAGACTTGCTGACAAGCCTGATGTTTTTTTCCCCATTTAAATGACTACTAAATGAGTCATCAGAAACAACCCTAGTATTATTACTTTAAGTGAAGTTTTTAAAAAATACCTAAAATGGTTAAAATGCTTTAAAATTATCTACACAATGTGAAAATTCAACAACTGAGATTTAATATCAAAGACAGTTATAACAGATGTATCTACTGAATATAGCATGCTAACCAGTCTATACCAACCTGTACCTACAGACAGAATAACAGAGGGGCAACTTGTCAGTAGTGCCTTAAACATACATTCTTTCTAATGTTCAGCAAAGGGCAGCTTCTGTGGTGGCAAAAAGCCTTCCAGTTTGTGTAGAAACCTTTGGGAAAACAGACCATAGCTCCATTTCTGTGGAACCTCTGTAAACAATTTCCCGATAACTTCAAATTGCTCAAGGTCATTTAATCATTATCTTTATTTATTTATTAATTTATTTATTATCACAAGTAGCTGACTGCTTTGGCTTTAGTTCTGTTGGAAACCTTTTATTAAATTTACAGTCATAAGGTAATAAGTTCTTATCAGCTCTCATCTTCCATTCACCTTTTCACTCTGTGTTCCTCCCACACAAGCCACAGATAAAATTTCGCCTCACCAACATGGTTCACCAATGGTAAAACAGAGATGAAAAACCTTTAGCTCTTATTAAAAATCTAATCCACTGAAAAAAATGCCATCTTGTCTTCCTTCTCCTGTTTCGTGAATAAAGGAAGCCATTGCAAAGATTGTAGCGGTGTAAATATGGTAAGTGATATGTGTGTGTTGCCTGAGAGATTGTATAGCTTCTCCATTATAGCATTACACAGGTTAATGAATAAACATTTCCACATTAAAAGTCAGGCTAAAGAAAAAAGTATCATCGCTTAGGATCTGTATTATCTTGCGTGCTACTGTGAAAACAACAGTAACAGAAATTTGACATATTTCACAAAGAACAAAGAGAAATAAGGCTTACCTAGTCTCTGATCATGTACGTAGAGATCCTTGATCCCGAGTTCTGCTAGAGTTTTGTCCAGTGGTAACTCGTGCTGACTGATGCTATCCTTCAGCAGCAGGACACGTGTAGGGTCAAACTCACACTTGTCACAGATGACTGGTATCAGAGCCTGGAGCGATATCAAGGGGTTCACTCGTACTACGGCCTTTTGGCTGCCATGGTAGTTCACCATCAATCGCACAGTTTTCTGATACACAGAGGGGAAAATGATGGAGAAAATTAGACACGCAAACAGCTGGATGACATTAAAAGCTAATGAAGGATGAATAATGAAGAAAAAAGATGATGTAGTTAAGGGAAAAAAATACAACAAAGTTAACTGACTGATAAAATATGCTAGCCT
Source organism: Tylochromis polylepis (assembly GCA_015107715.1). Classification (NCBI taxonomy): domain Eukaryota; kingdom Metazoa; phylum Chordata; class Actinopteri; order Cichliformes; family Cichlidae; genus Tylochromis; species Tylochromis polylepis. Next base: position 6,805 of record VVHJ01060275.1, on the reverse strand, counting down.
AAAAAACCAGATGGCATAAGATCAACTTTATTTCCTAAAAATGTATTAAATATAACTTATTATACTTATATTTTTGATTGATGTACAATAGCATATTTCAGTTTAAAAATATACAGAGTAGAGGAGAACACAGAGAGGATGACACTTCAATAATAAAGAAAAAGAAATAACAATAAAGAAAGCACAACAATTCTACCACAGTACTACTTGGCAGCCTCTTTTGTGAATGTGCCAAGCTTATCGGCAAATTGTGGAAGAGGACATGTTTCTGCTAAGGTTTTATAATTTACCCACGATATATGAAAATGTTCAGGTTGATTATCATAGGTTTGACAGATTATCAGAAGATTAAATTGCGTCACAAACAAATGTCCCACGTTTGTGGCTAAAGCAATTTTTTATAGCCAAGAATAATCAATTTAGCAACCAAAACTAATGACTGATAGTATAATGTAATATTAAAATAAGGTGCTAAACTGAAATATATTTTACTTTGTTACCGGTAGCCATTTCCCTTTAGTTTTTCTATGGTACACAAGGAAATAGGACAAACAGTTTAATGTTTAACTACTGTTCAGTGAATCAGTTTAGTTACATAATTTCCTTAGGGATTAATAAAGTACTGTGATTCTGATTGCTCACGTCTGACAATTTTATAGGTACTATACTAATTTTCAATGTTTGCATTTTACTTTTTTGTTTCTAACATTTCGAACACCCCATTCATATCAACAAAACACATTTCAATAGCAGTGTGAACGATTTCTTCCATAACTGTAGACTTTATTGCTGGGCTAACATATTAGACTACTGGGTGGATCCAATACACTGGCAATCGAAACAAGCTATTTAATTTGATCTGTACAAATTGGTTACATAATCAGAAGATGCGAGGTAAAACAGAGAAGACCAATGACTGACAGTGCTGCCTGAAATAGTGTCAGCCTCTGGCCTGAGGCCAGGTGGGGTCAAAGGGAGAGAGAGCAGCCAGTGAGCCCTGAGAAGAGCAGAGAAATAATGCATGGTAACTAAAGGTAAGGTACTCATCAAATATTCAAACTGTAGGAGGAGAATGAAGAAGAAGACAAGAAAAGGCAGAGAGAAAGAGATTGATGCTGAATAGAATAAAACATTCACACAGACAGAAAAACAGGGAGCATGGACAGAAAAAGCACACTAGACTTGAAATCAGTTTATAAACTCCAATAATGGACTCCGAAATGCTGGCCAGTTTAATACCAACCAGATTCCTACCTTAGCAGTGGCCCTTACAGGATTCACTGGCCATGCTTTCTGCCAGTGGTCAGTGATAAAGCCAGAGAGGGCCAGGCATTACATAAGACTTGCAGTGAATGCACATTTGATTTATGAAAACATGAGATAAACCTTTGTGCGATCAAAACAACACAAATGCAAGCCAGGCATAACAAAGAAAAAGTTTGCAGGTTTTAAATATGCTGTAACAGTACACTCCAACACACAAAGCACAGATGACAAAAAGAGGAGGTAGATCGAGGTGTCAAGATCCACTGCAACTCACCTCTGGCACTTTGGGCGCTGGTCTGCGCGCCACTTTCTCCTCCAAGACTTTTTCCTTGATAAGCACACAGGCCACGTTGAGGGAACCCAGTAGTGCGTTGGGCTTGAAGCCCAAAGACTGACCCTCAGGAGAAAGAACCTCCAAAGCGTGCAGAGCTGGATTCAGGTGGTAGCGACTACACAGCTCGACCAGCAGGTCCATCAGTGCTTTACTGAGAGGGAAAGAGAGAGATAATAGGAGCGAGAGGGAAAGTGTGTGTGTTTGTGTGTATGTGTGTGTGTTTCAGAAAGAAATGCAGGAGGAGATGAGAAGAGAAGAAAGGGAGGCAGGACAAAAGCTAGGGTTACAAAGTCGTCGAAGCTTAGCCCAACTAAAGAGAACAGAATGAAACAATGCCACACTCTCATTTGATGCACTTAAAATTGTTAGAAACAAAGAGTGGTATTCTGATCTAAGCCATTTCCACAGACAAATACAGATACAGTGACAACAGCAGTGATTTAAATATGAACATCAAAACGTTGCATTCATCTTAATTCTTTCTGTACAAATACTTCTCATTCATTCGAGGCTGACTGTATAATAGTGGCACTTTTTTCTGCGAAAGTTCTTATCCAGTTTAAAACCCCATAAAAATCCATGGTATTGTTTAATATGGCAAAACACTGACTGAAAAATAACACACTGTATGTGAAGTAGAGCTAAAACCTGAGCACATCCATTCGCTCCATAAAATACACAACATGAGTGTGGTATTATCTGTTAACATCTTCATAAGAATGGAAAAAAGAACAAAACCAACAAGATAAGGTGGTTGCTGAAGATTTCACCAGTGCAATCCATCCAAGTGAAAACTTTTAAGAGTCTTTAAAAAAAAGGCAGCGACAAAGCACTTTGGCATAGAAAAATAATGCCTTTGTCATTCACTTATGCCCATTGCTTTGTGTGTCTGTTTGGATTGCGGTGCTCATGTGGAGGCCTATAGTACTACTTGTCAATCCTCACATAAAGAAACCTAGAAACAATCTCCAATGTTTTCTGGGAACAGAGATCAGATGACAGAACTGAGAGAGATACCACTACAAAGAGCACCATTGACAATCACTAACACATGGATGCAGACTGCAACTAAAACCAAAAACAGACCCAGTGTCCGGTGTGCTTCTCGAGATTCATTTCATACAAAACATGTCAACATATAATGACTATCTCTAAATATTTACTCTATTTTGTTTCTATTGATTTACTCTAGCGCTGAATACATACCTCCCTGGTTCACATGGGGTCATTTTTAACCATGCTATGGTCACGCACACTAAGCTGTAGTTTCAAGTACCTATTGTAAATATTTAAAGTGTGACAAATTACATTACGAGGATGCACGGGGCATCTAGCTCATTCATGAAGTGTGACGGTGCGGTCATAAAAAAAAAATATTAGGTGTAATAATAATATAAATATGAGCATGACAACAAAAACACATAACCAGATACAAATTACATAAGTGAAAAAAACAGCATAAGCCACAGTATTAATTCAGTAATAACATATACTATCATGCCTGCAATATAAATGCAATGTCTAGTGCAATATCTGCACCAATAACTTTTTTCACTATTTTTAAATACTACAAAATGTTTGCTGATTGATTATAGCAAAAATCCTAATGCTTGTTTTTTTTGGTCAATACTGAGATTGTGATTATTTAACGTGACTACTCGACTTTTGTGAAATAAGTTTGTGCAAACGTGCGTCAACTAGAGCAAAACTGCAATAAAGAATTGGAGTTTTGAAAATGGAATTTTCTAATAAAAATGGAGCATCTATGCTAAGTGCACACTAAAAGAAAAAAGAACTGCATTTGAAAATAAAATTTTATTAAGTGCACAGTCCTAAATCACACAATATCAAGGAGCATTCCTGCTAGGATTGCAAAGGATTAGGGCTATGCTCCTCTCAGTTTACCAATTACAAAAATGGCCTCTGAGAGTTTTTGAGTCCTTTTCAGGCACATCTTCCCTTAATCACAGGATTAATAAGGCAGGAATAAAAGTACTAAAAAAAACAACCACTGGAAGATTACATTAATAGCTGAAGTTTATGAAATCAGAAGAATGCAAAGATAAGCCAAATCTATTTATCTCATTTATTGAACCACTATGTCACTTATTTTTTAAGTAGAGAATTACCTCATCTCCATTATAGTCATAACTGGAATGTGTTTAAATGAGACAGTCTGTCCCTTAAGTGCAAAAAATATCAAACTAAAAAGTCCCAAGGCCATAACCATAAAGCATATCGTTTAATCGTAACATAAAACGATATGATGCAATGTGCTGGCACATTCCTATATATGCTATTTTTAGTCCTCGAATTTAATCACTAACTAACTATCACTACAGAATATAACAGGTGATATAAGTCTATGAGGAGTCCGCACTTTGATCTTAGGGTGGAGATGATTTGTGTTTATCTTTCTGTTATAGCAACAGGTTTTGCTGTTTTAAGCAGCATTGACCATAATATGACTATCTTCTATTAAACATAGACGGTCATACAAGGTCTTGAATAATCAGGCCCAATCTTACCTTCATAGTACCATAACACCCGAATAAAGCACTTTGCTCTCAGGCTCCTGGCTTACATGTGGTTCCTGGAATATTTAAAAGTAGAATGGGAGGCAGCGTCTTCAGCTTAAGGCCCCTCTTCTATTATATTAGGCACTGTCAAGCAGTTAAAAAAAGAAATCCACCATTTCTGTATGTTAGAAAGCTTCTATAACAATAACACGGGTTTGCAACCAAAACACTGCATAGGATTTTTTGACTGTTTCTTATAGATTTTTACTCACTGAAACTGGGAAAAATATTTTTAAAATTCCATTTCGTCAGGTTTTCTTGCAAAACTCATGTTTTTAGTGTAATTAAGCGTACAACTCCCCTTTTTAAACTGAAATCTGGTATCCTATACTTGAGTCAAAAAAACATATCCAATAACGATTTCTTCCATTAATTTAATATTTCTAAGAGCGAGATTCAAGAGAACTACAAATAGAAAATACGAGGAATTGAGGGGGGTCAGTAGGAGGGAGAGGGTACGGTGGGTTTGGCGGTGTGAGGAGCTCAGATGATCATGTCCCAACAGGTTTATTTTGTTCAAAGCAAAAGGTAAGGAATCTCAGAACAATTCTGCATAGTTAATTGTAATAAAATATAGATTTTTTTCATCGCTGTTGTGCCTTTTTGTAATGTAAACTCCTCGTGTTTTGCAAAACAACTGTACATGATGGAGGGAAATGGAGATCTTTTTTGGATTCAGCACCCTAAAAAACATAAAAATTACCAAAAATATCCCATGCAGCTGAAAAAAATTTTTTTTTTCCAGACCTGTGTAATAGGATACATAATTTTTCTGGTGATGAGCATACATAGGCATCTGATGGCGATACATTCTCTATAGCTATTAAAAGAGTCTTGTTGTTATATACCAGAGAGACATCCCCAATTTTCTGCCCCAGAGATGATAACCTTATTAGGCACAGAGAGCATTAGCAGGTCGGCCACTGACTCCCTGGGACAAAGCTTGTGTTGGAAATTGAAATGGAACCCCTTGATGAGGCCCCGCTGGCACAGCAAACAAAACATGCACGGGAGCAACAAACATACAGTTTTTCTGGTGACTGTGAACGAAGATCAACCTATAGAATCATATTGCATAACTAACAATAAACTAAGGTTAGAACAGATTTGTATTTCCAAATATAAAAAATAAAACAGCTACAGATATGAACATTTTATAGTCAAATAATATGAGATTCATGAGCAAAATATTTGGTCATGACACGTGACAATAAAATGAACAAATCAAAACTATATGAGATGTGTGCTTGTGTGACCCTATTTTGTCTCACCTTCCATCCTCAGTCACATAAATCTGGTTACCCTTTGGCAGGGTTAATTGTAAATCCACTGTGGGCCTCAGGATGTTCTCCTTGGCCTCCGTGCCTGATGTCCCTCCCCCATCAGGTGTAGTGGTTCTGAAGATGTGGCGTGGAGCGGGTTGAGGGGCCGGTGGTGGAGGTGGGGCATGGGCCTTCATCTTCCTTCTTCATGATGACAGTTGGAGAGATACATAAATAAGAATATTTCTAAATTTTTAGGCCATCCTTTTCATATGATACAATACTTTAATTTCCTAATGACGTATTCATTTTTATCCAAACAAATTCTACATTATAAATACGTCTGTTTCCTCTGAATCCTTACTGTTCTTTCTGAAGTTCAGTTTCCGTTACACAACATGACAGCCTATGAATACAACCCACTGCTACCAGATCAGGGGCAGCCGGAATACTAATGGTGACTTTTTTCTATCTTTCCATTTCTGATTGTGACACAGCCTTCCCTTCATTAAGATTACATAACAAACTACAGACACGCCAAGATGATTATTTTGGTTATCAAGATCACTGAGCCTTTTGCAGCTGTTTATACTATCTGGTCTATTCCTTCTTTAATATCACTCCTACACATCTACAATCAATGCCTGCTGACAAACAGCTTTCCAAAGGCAAGGAGAGGCACCAAGATGGCGGCTTGAACAGTCGTGTTTTTTCAGGAGCTCTGAAAGACCACAAAATTTGCTAAGTAACTTTATTCTCCTTCCACTCGAATTATAACTATGGATGCCCAAAAGGTTATTAAGAATGCAAAGCTGCAATTTGTGCCGTCAAACACCAATGTTAAGACGTCTTCGCATGCTAAAGTTAGTGACCATGGCTATGCTAGCACTGAAGCTGCTAACGTGGGCCTAAACAAGTGAGAACGGGGAGCAGACTCAGCGCCGCCAACTCCATCAAAACAACCGCCAGAGGAGAAAAGAACAAAATCTTCAGAGAAGGAAGATGATATCTCCAATAAAACTATTTTTGAAGCCATTCTGGGACTTGAGAAGAAATTTGAAGTACAACTGGAAGATATCAAGGACCAAAACAGACAAAGTGCAGCTATGGTTGCCAGCTTGGCTAAAGCTGTAGAATTTAATGCTGCAGAGATAGTCGATTGCAAACTGAAAGTTGTTAAACTGGCAAATGCGAATGAACAGCTGCTTAAAGAAAATGAAGACTTGAAAAGAAGAGTGAGAGAACAAGAGCGCTACCCAATGAGGTGGTGCTTAAAGCTGAAAGGAGTGAAGGAAGACAAAGACGAAAACATTAGAGTGAAGGTCTTGCAAACGCTTCAGAAGATGGCCCCTGACTTGAACTTA
>VVHJ01060274.1:0-10423 GCA_015107715.1 Tylochromis polylepis | reverse complement strand
CTCACAATGTAGATCTCTTTGTCTTAGTTCGGCTTCAGGTTTGGGGGAAGGGTCTCCTAATTTTATGGCACCTCTGCACCCAAGAATGTCTCTGTCTCCTATCTCTACTTCTCTAAGTGAACTTCTCTAAGTAAACTACTTTTTATCTAATTCACTTCTACTTCTAAAGTGAACTACAAATATATAATTCATTTCTAAATGCTAAAATGAGCTGCAAATATCCTCAATGTGTAAATTTAAAGGTTTGTACATTGTGACGTTTGGTAAATGAGTTTTTGCATCTGTCAGACAGCTGTTTTATGGTTTTACATTGTTGTTTACTTTCATATCCGATTGATTCATTACGACTGTGCATAATTGATGACCCAGAGTGAAATATTCTACTTCCCATATTACTTGTACTAATAAATATTTTAATGCATGCAAATGTTACTATGTGCAAATCTGTTGAGACCTATTAAGCTTTTATAGTGTGCTGAAAAGATTATTGGCCCTCGGTGTCTGGAACAGGATATGTAAACGCCCTCACACACTGGCTATACTCAGTCATTGTGTTATATCTATCAGCATATCAGATTAGCAAAACGGACATTTATTTATATGAAAATGCCTTTTTAAAATTTTTAAATAACACAGACATGCATGTAAATGCTGCATGAGATTATTTCTCTTGATGTCACCCAGAGATCCTCTATGGGAAGAAGCCATGTGTAAGAAATCTCTTCACTCTGAATCATTATGAGGAGCACGTTGCATCTTCAGTAATTGTGTGAGGGACCATGCTGTTGCTCTCAAATTTGTTTGCGTTGTCCTTTCAAGGTTCGCTGCACCTTAAAAGGACAGCCACTACTTTGCCTTTCTGCAGTAACTTGTCAACATGACTCTCTGTCCAGCAGAGCAGAAAAAGGGGTCCAGTCCATGTCCCATCTGACTGACATGTCACTCTCATTGTCTGGATGAAGGGAACAAGAAGGAAGTTATGCTTGTAAAAACCAAGCAGAAATCCACGTGCAACAAGGAGAATTATTTCAGAAGGCAAGGCTGACGACTGCTGCAAATATCCACACAGGTCACAAGTTGGTATTATACTTCCACGGTCCTGAGGGCTCAGATGCTTTGCAAAGTCTGATCATTTTGAGATAGTGGAAGTACAGCTAGAAGCTCTGTATGCTTGCACAACACAGTGAGATTTTCATAAGATGACAGCCACAGTACTGATTTTGATCAGTATCCTGATTTTATGTAGTCTAAATTGATTTAGTATATCCTGAGGTTTAGAACTCAATATTTAAAATACAGTCTAAGGGCCCTTTTGCTGTAATACTCATGAGACTTGTGTAGATTTTAGCACAATGCACATTTTAGAGGCAGTGTGATTGCATACAGAATTAAGGGAATGGTGCAATTAAAGACAAATTTGTTCAAGGAAAGAGCCAACCTAACATACAGTATTTTATCTTGGGTTTGTTGATCTGTTCCATAAATACAGAGAGGAGAGGATGTGAGGCGAGAAAATGGAGAAAAAGAAGAACTGCAGTTTCAAGTGAACTCTGGGTTCACTCAGAGGATGATCTGAATACAAACTTCCATAAACAAGTGAGATGTGTTGTTTTGGTTGTTTGAGACGAATTGAAACAGACTGTAGAGACAGTAGAGCAGTCAAAGTCATGCAAATGTCTCTTTCTGTTCGAACTCACCTTCAGATAATGCTTACATTTTCTTTAAAATATCCTACTTCACCAAAAACAAGTCCTGTTAGTTATGAAGACCTAACTCCTGTAGGCTTGTGCTAAAGCTTTGTATTAAAAAGCTTGACTGCAGGGCATTTAGTTGCTTTTAGTTGTTGTGTTAGTGTAACTGGATCATCTGTACATAAAGTTTGTTCATTGTAATTACATAAAATCCAAGGCCTGCAAGGTATCCAATGCAGATAGACTGTGCAAAAGACTTGGCCATCCTTATTTCTTTATATTTAGTGTATGAAAATGAGAAATAAGTGCAGTGATTTACTGAAACATGTAAAAATATATTTGGAAATAGAGCATATAAGGAAAAAACAGATTTTGTATGACTCCAATGAGCTTGAAAGTCAAATGAACACCTTTATTCTTCAACACAGCCTGAACTCTCTTCTGCAGCCTTCTTGCAATGTCTATAAGTAGCCTTTGGGAATAGCTGAAGGACATTCAGAGCTCTTCTTTGGATGTTGGCCGCTTTTTGTTCTGTTCTCTGTCAAGATGATCCCACACTGCTTTAACAATGTTGAGGTCCTGGCTCTGGGGACGTCAGTCCATGACTGTTATAGTTCAGTTGTGTCTTTTTCTAGCCAGGTATGTTTTTACTGCATCATCAGTATGTTTCATGTGTGTTGTGCTGAAAGATGAAACCTTTGGCATTATGGTACTGCATGGTAGATCCAAATCTGACTTTTCTAATTTTAATTTTTCAAATTTGGATTCATCACTCCATAAGACCTGTTGCCACTGATTTTGTGTGCACTTCTTGTATAATCTGTCAAAAATACTTCAGCTTTTTCTCCCTGTTTCCCTTCCTTAAGTATGGCTTCTTGTCAGCCAGCCTTTCACTGAGACCATTTCTGATTCTATTTGTAATTCCGTTTTATTTATATCGCAACAACAACTGCCTCAAGGCACTTCATATTGTGTCGTGAATACCCTACAATATTAGAAAGAAACCCTAACAATCACACAACCCTGATCAACAAGCACTTGGGGACAGTAGGAACAAAAAACTCTCTTTAACAGGAAGAAACCTCCAGCAGAACCAGGTTTAGGGAGGGGGAGCAATCTGCCATGACTGGTTGGGGGTGAAGGCATACATGGGAGAGTGTAAAATTTTGATGAGGCTTTGAAGAACAGTAGATGGACCAAGTGTCAGGCCTTTACAGGAATCTTTTCTATTTCTTAAGGACATGACTTTGAGATACTGTTCATCTCCTGTAGATAGTCTGTCAGGCCTGCCATTTCTTCATCTTCATTTCTTTTGCCCTGCATTTGTCCAGTTTCCTTATCTGAGTAATGGTCTCAAAATGCCCAAATCAAGGGTTCAAAACATTAGTGCACAAATCAATGATATGACTGGTAGCGGTTTTGTCAATCTGTTATATGACATCTGTGGATTGACAGAGATGGCCATGACAAGAGAGGCCTGTATACAACAGATGAAAAGACATCCAGAGAATCCAAAAGGAGAAAGAAAATATGAAAAAAGAAACTTCAACAGTTTATGAAGATTAGAGCATTCAATCTTGAAAATTATGCAAGTTAAGCCATGATTAATGAGGGAGCCCTTCAAAATTGAAAAGGAAGCAGAGGTAATAATCTCACAAGAAAGTAGATGCCACGTGGCCTCTGCCATTCAAATTGTCGTTTATGTGTATGTCAGACTCATATAAAACATGCAGTGAAGTCTAAAGGATTTAATGGTTGTGCACCAAAGATTAGTGTCATGAATTCAGTGTCTGTCTAATTATGAAATATGGTGCCAATCGCCCTTAATTTCCTGAATTATAGTGTTTGATAATGACCACAAATGTGATTTTTGCAGAACATTTTGAGGACATGATAAAGTGGACATTCTGCCTTTTGGATATGAAATATCACATCATCATTTTATGCTATTAGACATTTGTGTGATATTTTTAATAGTAAGCATATGAAGGCAGTCATGGTTTTGTGAGGGCACAATGAATCAAAATCTGAATCAGATACTTTATTAATCCCTAAGGAAATTATGTGGTTACAGTTGCTCCAAGACAATAAGAACAGTAACAGTCTGAACAAAATTAAATAATACAATATATCACAAAGTTACAAAATATATAAAATAGCTCTAATACAAACAGGTCATTTATAAATATCCAGAAAATTACATAGATTAAATATATGTATGATCGTCATTTTACACTAAACTGTAAAACTTTGTTATTTTCAGTGTAGAGGATGTGCAAAAAGGGTGCAACTATTGCAGTGTTTACAGTGCATTAGATGGAGGAGTTGTTCAGAGAGCTAGCCACAGGCAGGAATGATTTCCTGTGTCATTCAGTGGTGCGTTTAGGTCATCTCAGTCTCTCACTGAACGTGCTCCTGTGACTTGCCAGCATGTCATGGAGTGGATGGGAGGTATTGTCCTTATCTTGGACAACGTCCACCTCTCCGACACCCCCTTAAGGGAGTCCGGCTCCATCCCCACAACATTACTGGCCTTGCAGATCATTTTATTTAGTCTGTTGGCATCTGCGACCCTCAACCTGCTGCCTAGCATGCAACAGCATAGAGGATAGCACTGGCCACAACAGACTCATAGAAAATCCAGAGCATTATCCAACAGATGTTAAAAGGCCTCAGCTGCCTCAGAAAATAGAGACGACTCTGTGCAGTGGCTGAAGTCTGTGGTGTAGCAGGTGAAGAGGAAAGGGGAGAGGACGGTCCCTTGTGGTGCCCCTGCATTGCTGATCACCTTGTCAGACACACAGTGTTGAAGACTCACGTATTGTGGTCTTCCCGTTAGGTGATCAACAGTCCAAATCAGGCTATAATCTGACCTACACAATTACATTGACTTTCAACACTGAATTGTACTCAACTCATCCCTGAGTCCAAGTGAACGTCTGACTGGTTCATCTTTGACTTGAAATGATCAATGAAGAAATTCCCTCAAGGCATTCAACTGGCATCGTGTTCACGAGAATGGGACAATCTGAAAACTTAATTCTTGTGCCCATGGTTATCGCTGATGGGGAAACATAAATATAGGCATCCAGAGAATGAGAAAAGCATTCCAACTGAAGAAGGAAAACCTAGAAAAAGTAAGAAAAGCCTTCAATGAGGAATTGAAAGTTAAATGTAAGAGGAGATATAGAGACAGAAATAAAGAAGATAGAACAGATGAGGAAAGGCTTTAAAGAAAGCAGACACAGATGATGAGGGAGGCTTTAACAAAAGAGGCAGTCATGATGATGAATGAAAGGACAAAGAAACAACAAATAATGCCACTGGTAACTAATAGACCTTTCAAAGCAGCCATTATGACTACTGTTATCAACACGCCATGCCAGTTATCTTTCAGACTCAATTCTGTTTGGCCCTGCAAGACGGAATATGGTAACTGCATCTGCACCAAGAAAGCACAAACATAAAAACCGATTAGGCAGCTGACTCCTTGGTAATCTTTTAAATTTATTAAAAAGGCATGTAAATGTAAAATCCATCATTGCACAACATTAACATCTATTTGTACTGTGTGCATGTACTCCAAATATCTATGTCAGCCACTGATGAAAGTGCAGCACATTACTTTGAGTCTTAAAGGCAAGCCTGACTAAAAAGTGAAAAAACCTTACACCCCCTCCAAAAAGGTTGTGGGGGAACTGAATCAGCAAAGATGTAAAGTCAGTCAGTTTGAGTCAGTGTGGTGTTACATCGTGCATTATACAATTATTGTTATGCATTACACTAAACCCTGATTTAGATTTCTGCTGTGAATCTTTGTAGTGCTTACAGCGTAATTAAGTGCTGGTGTGCTGATGCATTATGTGTCACTTACTGTGGTGTCCCGATGTTTTATATGCGATACAAGCCGATAGAAACAAATAAAATGCTGAAACTTTTTCCCCTCCTGGGTACCAGCTCTTTGTTGTGGTCAGTTTTCTTTAGGGGCAAACATATTTGACCATGAAGTTTTTTCATTTCTTTTCACTTTCCCACTTTCCCACATCCATTTCAATTGTTTCCTCCAGGAATTTGCTGACATTTGTGAGTCCTGATATTGATACTTTGATTATTATTCCTTATACTGAGATGATGGTTGTTATTCTCTTACTTCTTAAAAAAACTGGCAGCTAAAAAGTAGCCAGAAATGTACAGAAGAAATTAACGGTGCTGAACAGGCCAGTCACAGTATGGCATTACAACGCTGCATCGATCCAATGTGTAGCTACATTTTTTAGGGAGGTGCACTTCAGGTTATGCCACAAGTTACAATGTAGGGTTTCAGAGGGGGTTGCGGTTATGACATACACATGGCTTAAATTTCCAGGTGAAGCATATGTCCCCACTAAATATTCCAGGGGTGAAGCCAACTGCCCTCTGAGTACAGGGACTGTGATCAGGAACAAGAGGCTGTTAATGGCAAAGATTTAAAGAACAGTGAGTCAGTCCCAGTATTTATCATCAATATCCAAACTGGTTGACTGGTTATGCTAGCACCAAATGACACGTGCAGATGGTAGTAAGTAAAAAGATACCCTAAACAAGACTCTTTCTGTGTTAAATAACTGTGGTAACACTGGAACTAGTATTTGGATCTTTTGTTTAATTGGTGAAATCATGAAAATATCGTTGAAGTACCTAAAGTAAAAGTATTAAAAGAATTTAAACGGCACATTTTAATTCACTTTAATGCTAAAGCTGGAACCAATTTTCTAACTTGAAGTTGGACAGCTCATCTTGTATTAATATATTATAAATAATCACATTTTGATTTTACTGGATATTTTGTTATTCTGCAAACTAATTTGTAAATAAGGCATTTAAAATATATGTTGAGGAACACAGAAAAGAATAATATGATTCAGTGTCAATGGCAACTGACAGAACTACACCTCTATGGCCACCCCGTTAAATAGTATAAGTGAACATACAGAGTTTTGAAAGTTTTTTCAAAGTCCTGATTTCTCCTTACAACTACACTGTACATACAGTATGTACAGAAGGCTCTTTCCACTGTTGTAATATTTTACAGGAAAAGAGATTTATTTCAGGAGATGCCTTGGCTACCATATGCTCCTCTCTCTTTAAACGGATTCACAGAACAGCCGATGGCTGCAAAACAGGAATTTGAGAAATAAGTCCACACAGTTGCGACCTGTCTTAGTTTGATCCAAGCTAACAAATCACATCCCTAAGACTCTTGATTATCCCCGTGTTCCTCCTCATACGTTCTAAGGTTCCTAATTTGTTTCTTTTGGCTCAGTAATTTAACAAATGCTGCAAATGAACTGTAACAAATTCTCCACCTGTTCCAGTAAAACCATATTTATGTGGAAGCTGTGAACAGGCATTATTAATTAAACACAAACTCTGCTATCTAAATGAGCAAGATTAATACTCTAAGTTCTAAGTTTTGGGTTCGTGCCAGTGTTGAAGTTTCCTTAATCAAAGTACCGAGTTCCATCAGACCTTTTTGTTGTTAACCCAATCCCCTGATGGCCCAGAGATTTTATCTGGACAAAGATATGTCAAAAAAAAGTAAATATAAATATTAATAAACATTATTAAATTAGATCAACATTATTTTGTTATTGCTGAAAACCTAGACGTATCTAAAGGACACATCTTTGAATGTCTTCAGTCTCTTTTATCTCAAATGACCTTGAATCCCAGCCACATTTTGTTACAGTTTATTAAAAAAAACCTGTAATATTAATATATAAATATACATACTAAATCCAGTATAATGGTGAAAAGCTCAGGTGTTACTGAAGCAATACCATTAGCTGTGTTATATTCATGTGTCCCAGCGAGCTGTGACAGTGACCCAGCACCCTGAACCTGAAGGCAGCCATCATTCATTTTATTATGTACGCCTGTGCTTTCTCAGGATAACAAGCAAGCCCACAGCTGCTGAAACGAACAAGCACGTCAATATGTATTTGTGAAATTTACTCTTCCCATCTTCACATTGATTGGTGCAATGGGGCAGCTGTGCAGGAAGCCAATCACACAGGTGAACAAACACAAAGAATTAAACCACACAGAGCATACCAGTGTCATTCACTTTATTAAAATAGCAAAACTTCAGCTGATCAACGTCCTAAATTCAAAATTTTACTTCAGTGTGTATAAACCAAACAGTGAATGGCCTTAAGGGCTGAAAGCAAGAATGCGCTAAAAAAATTGGGTACCTCAAATGGTCTCTTGAGGCTGTTTCCAAAGGAGAGTCACTCACCACAGATTCCAGTGTTAAAAAGCTTTTACAGCAAAAAATAAACATATTCACAACCTTGTACAAAAAGCATTTTTTAAACTCTGTTGCTGATTTTCCCCTTTGTGACAACTATACAGTGGGACTTTGTTTAAAAAAATTATTATTATCATCTGTTAAAATTCTGTTAAGGCTTCATTTTGCTGCCTTTCTTGCAGTCATGATGAGTTCCTTCTTGTTTGTGAGACTCTCTGCATTCAGTTTTGTATTTAATAAAAGCATGCTTCACTGGATTATGACAGGATGACTGACTGGGCCATTTTCTTTTGCTAACTGTATCTGTTTGCACTTTGAAGCGCCGTCACCTTTTGATATTTGGCTAAATCTGGTCAGAGAGTATAGTCCCATCACTTCACAGTTCCAGCTACTTCTATTAGCATTCATATCATCAGTAAACACTAGTAACCCAGTTCTATTGGCAGCCATACATGCTGCCAATAACATAACATACCTCCACCATGTTTGACAGATGATGTGGTGTGCTTTGGATCATGAGTTGTCTCTTTCCTTCTCCATACTTTTCATTTCCCCATCATTCTCATACAAATTAATCTTGGTTTCAAATGTCCAGATATTTTTCTTCTAGAACTGTGCAGGCTCGTTTAGATATTTTCCTGGCAAAGTTTCCTGTTCTTAAATGTAACCAGTGTTGAATATCAACACTTGGAATGAACTCCAAGTGTTGATATTTTATCAACATTTAGATATATTTTATGTGCTTAATTTGGCATGGAATAATAAAGGCTCAGGCCTCACCTGACCTTGAAACTGCTGAAACTGTTAGTCAACTGCTCAGTTAGTTTATAGCCTCTAAAAATGGAGGACTATGTGTAAAAATGACTGAAATTACCAATGCAGCCTAAATGCAATATTTTTGTCAAACCCCTTTAATTAAAGCTGAAAGCCTGTACTTCAGACATATGCCAGTTGTTTGATTTAAATTCCACAGTGGTGGTCTACAGAGGCAAAACTATAAAAAAAAAAATTGTGTCTTTGTTTAAATTATGGACCTAACTGTCCAAGTGACAGGTAGGTGTTGACACAACCCTGGCTCAAAGGGTAGGGAAGAAACTTAAGACCATACATGGCTTTTCATAAATAAATAAATATGCATCAATTCATGAGTATTGTGTTGCTGTATAGACATGCACTGTGTCAGTGACCAAAAAATAAAGCAACTAATGTTTACTAGACCAAGTAGTCTTGGAGCAGGAGGAGAGAGGAAAAAGACTGACTACCTCGGCACCTACAGTACAAGCAAGCAAACCCAGCCCAGGTATCAGCCATCACTCCCAGTGAGCCACTCATCATATCTCAACAACCAGGTACTGAAGCCTGGGGGCCGTCACATTTCTAACATGGTGGATCTAGCCAGTAGTTGTTTGCTAGGTGTCAACTAAACTAATTTGTCTCAAGAAATAGCAAACATTTGTGGTGCTGGTGCCCTGTGTGTTTCAAGTTCGGTTGAGCTAACAGACTGCTTCAGAAGTCTAAAGTCTGTGCTACAGTTTTCTGAGTGAAATCTTTTGTATCTTAATTAGCATTAATAACCAGGTACCTGTGTCTGTGTGATGCTTAAGTATCAGCATTCCACCTTCTCACCTGAATGTGGCCACACCAAGCTCCAAAAAAACCCCAAGATGGTGAAGGCCAGAAAGCTAGATTTGAGGATTCAAATTGTAAGACCTCCAACATGTGACTGAAGTCAATATGTCCATGTCCATCTTTTATATCATACATATCATATTCTGGGTTGGATTTTTGTTAAAAACAAGCTCATTTTTAGAAAACTAAACCCAAACTAATACATTTCAAAAATCACATGTTGAAATGTAACCCTATTCCAGGCAGGGTAAACTGTTCCCTCGATGGTCCTCTCATAGGGGTCTTGTGTTCATGTTCGAGCATAAGAGTGTCCATAAGTGCACGTGGCACCAGGATGCTCTAGGCCGCAGGTCGATGATCGATTTTGTAATCGTATCACCAGACCTGCGGCCATATGTTCTGGACACTCGGGTAAAGAGAGGGGCTGAGCTGTTAACTGATCACCACCTGGTGGTGAGTTGGATCAGGTGGCGGGGGAGGACGCCGGACAGACCTGGTGCACCCAAACGTACAGTGAGGGTGTGCTGGAAACGCCTAGCAGAGGCCCCAGTCCGCAAGATCTTCAACGCACACCTCCGGCAGAGCTTCAACAGCATTCCGAGGGAGAGTGGGGACATTGAGTCCGAATGGACCATGTTCAGCACCTCCATTGCCGAAGCCGCTACACTGAGCTGTGGCCGCAAGGTGGTTGGTGCCTGTCGTGGTGGTAACCCTCGAACCAAATGGTGGACACCAGAGGTGAAGGGAGCCACCAAGCTGAAGAAGGAGTCCTGTCGGGCTTGGTTAGCCTGTGGGACTCCGGAGGCAGCTGATA
>VVHJ01060269.1:0-11309 GCA_015107715.1 Tylochromis polylepis | reverse complement strand
TATGTGCTTTAATGTTATTGTATGTTTGTTTGTGTGGAGGGTTATGTTTTCATTTTGATTAGTTAACCCCCATACTTGGGGTAGTCCGGATGCTCACCGGAAAAGGTAGGGTATAAAAAGAAGCCATTTTGTTTTAGTTGTGGTTGATTTTTTGTGCTGTTAACGTGTGCCTTTGTTAATAAAGTGCCAGTCCATGGCTATATTTTATTCCAGTCTTGCATCATATTATTGAAAGGAACCTATGACCGCCGGCCAAAACTGACAGATGTCTAAACATGTACACGCACACACACCTACACACACACTTGGCAGGCTACCATAGTTTTCTAAAGATGCTGAAAACTTTAGCTCCTGATACGGCTCTGCTGTATTGCTGTGCTTTTGATCCTTTGAAGGCTAATGTTTTCAGACAGAATTATGCTTATAATAATGATCAAGAAGCCAAACATATACAAAAATTGTATCACTTCTTTCTGGATTAAGTTATTACTGCTGTATATACCTGGATCTGGGTCAACCTGGGTTGTCAAAAATTAGTGAAAGTTACCTGTTATCCCCTAAACTTAAACCTAACTCTTAGGGTTTTCTGCATCCTTTCACAATGTTATAGTTAGTTAGTGACAAAGTATTGTCACTTTATGATCTCAGAATTTATGATCAATATCATCATTGTGACCAGAGATTCATCTTTTCACCAACTGCAGGATTGCTGCAGGAAGAATACAGACATATTTATTAGATATAACTTTGAACCACCACAGGAGCTCAACCTGTCAAGATTTAAGTCCCATCAGAAGCTGCAATTCACTTAATGATGCAGTAACAAAAATAACAAGCTTTAGCCAGCAGTTTTTAAACATCACAGTCCATTATAAACAGGTTCAATCTTTTCCTGTTAATCAGGGTTTGGGTTTTTTTTATTAGTGATGAAAGCATTGCAGAGAACTGCAACCCTTCATCTTCACTGCCAACCTTTATCACAGTGAACTGGTCTGCAACAAATGATGCTCTGACATGAATGCCATTGATGTTAAAACTTTCCTCTTTAGGAAAATGAAAAATGACTATTCACTTGTCAGTGTGACTATTGAGCAAGTCACATATTACAAATGAGTCATGCACTCTCAAGGCAGAGTACACATGTTACAATGAAGATTTTCTGCTCACCTGTGGCTTTGATTGAAGGTTAAAAAAAACCTTAGTAAACCTTGGCAACTCTGTTTCCCAAAGTAAAGTTCTCATTTATTTTTTACCCAAGAACATGTTGTTTTGGGTACAGTTGGAGTCGCTGCCAATCTAAAATGTGAGTCAAAAAATAAGAACTCAGGAAGGGGGGAAATACTTTTCAGCTCTGTCGTATGCCGACTTGAAATTACTTGAAACCTAGAAAGCCAGGTTACATTTGTGGACAAAGTGCTGGGAAAACTCCTGTCACATGATCTTCTCCTCTCCAAGTCCAGGACCTATACTTGAAATGTATCAAATATAGCATGCAAAGAGATAACCAGTCTTTTCATGCTAACTCTCCACCCTCAGAAAGAACGTGGTTTGCTATGCTCTCCAGTTGGGAGGGCATCTTTTCAGAAGTTAGCGTCCAACAACTGCTCTCTAAGAGGGTGCATGGACTCTGTGCAATGGCACAGCTGTGATGCATTCTGGACCACAGAGCAGTGTGTGCAAAATGCACATCAGAAAACCTGGAAATCCATAAATTCTGAGACAGTAAAACATTTTTTTGTTATTCTGTCTCTTTATACCACCACAGTGGATTTTAAATCAAACAATTACAACGTGATTGAAGCGGAGACTTCAAGCTTTAATCCAATGGAATAATAAAAGATATTGCATTAACAGTATATGAATTACAGCCATGTTTATACACTGTCCCCCATTTTTAGAGATTTAACAATTTACTGACAAACAGTTGTGTTTGTCCCCTCCGTGAATCACTACTGTATTGTAGTGGAGGGGTTTGTGTGTTCCAGGGATCCCAAGGGCTATGTTATTGGGGGGCTGTTGCCCCCCGGTAGGGGAAAATTGGTCCTGGGTGAGGGACCACAGAGCTATTCAAAAATCCCTATGAGAAGAAAATCCAGGGAAGAGTTCACTCTTCCCGGGCTAGGGTTACCATGGCACAGCCCAGAAATGGGACATGGGCCTACCTTCCTGGAGGCCCACCACTGCAGGAGGCGCCGTTGGGGTCGGATGCAGTGTTTACTGGGCGGCTGCCAGGGGTGGAGACCCTGGTGGCCCAGTCCCTGGCTACCAAGACTAGCAATTGGGACATAGAACGTCACCTCTCTGGTGGGTAAGGAGCCTGCTGCACTGAGCTGGGGCTGCAAGACGGTTGGTGCCAGTCATGGTGGAAACCCCGAACCAGATGGTAAAGGGAACCATTAGGTTAAAGAAGGTGTCCTATTGGGTTTGGTTAGCCTGTGGGACTCCAGAGGTAGCTGATAGGTACTGACAGGCCCAAGGGAATGCAGCTGGGGCAGTGGGTGAAGCAAAAACTCAGGTGTGGGAGGAGTTCGGAGAGGCCATGGAAAAAGACTTTCGGACTGCCTCGATGACATTCTGGCAAACTGTCAGGCGATTCAGGAGGGGAAAGCGGTGCTCTACCTGCACTGTGTATCGTGCAAGTGGAGCGCTGCTAACTTCAACTGAGGATATTGTTGGGCGGTGGAACGAATACTTCGAGGACCTCCTTAATCCCACACACTGACACATGTTCTGTAGAGGAAGCAGAGTTTGGGGGTGAAGGGGATGACTAGTCTATACCTGGGGGTGAGGTCACTGAGGCAGTTAAACAACTCTTTGGTGGCAGGGCTCCTGGGGTGGATGAGGTTCACCCTGAGTTTCTGAAGGCTCTGGATGTTTTAGGGCTGTCTTGGTTGACATGCTTCTGCAATGTTGAGTGGAGATCAGGGGCAGTACCTCTGGATTGGCAGACTGGGGTGGGGACTGGAGGGTGTGCTCAAACTATAGAGGGATCACACTCCTCAGCCTCCCCGGGAAAGTCTATGCCAGGGTGCTGGAAAGGAGAGTTCGTCCAAGTGGAGGAATTAAATTCCTTCACTTGAGGCAGTAAAGTATCTTGGGGTCTCGTTCACAAGTGAAGGGAGAGGGGAGTGGGAGATCGACAGACGGATTGGTGTTGTGGCTGGAATAATGCGGACACTGTACCGGCCTGTCGTGGTGAAGAGAGAGCTGAGCGTAAAAGCAAAGCTCTCCATTTACGTCCTCTGATCTACGTCCTCAATAGGGATGGGAATCCCAGTGGTCCAATACCTTGGACTCGTTAGTCTGCCTGCCTATCGATCTCGCTTATCGGTTCTTGCCCTCTTGCTACAATCAGCTGATTTCAGTTCGTGTGTCAGAGGAGGAAAATAGTGGTGCAGTTTACAGCGTGGATATGGACATTACTTTTTTTTATTGCACAAAAGGATGAGAGCTCAATGGTAAAATGGAGACTGCTCCAGGACAGAAACAACTGCATTATATTGTTAACACAACTTCGACTCTTTGCAAGCACCTGCACAGACTAGCTAGACAAGAACCCAGAGTAATGCTAAAGCTGAGTAAATGCTGACCCCAGTCCAGCACCATGATAAAGTGAGCCGTCATTTGCGGTGAAGCCAGCCACTGCTGCAGTTCAACAGGTAACAAACTGGTGAACAGTCAGGCTGCAGCCTCTGTTTCTGCCTGTTCATGTTTCTAAAGTAGAATCATTGTAGCGATCGCGTTAAAGTCTCTTTGTGCTGGTTTTCATCTTTGATTTGTGTTTTCAGCTTTGTGTTCATACTTAAATACTAAGAGAAAGCTCATGTGTGTCCTCATTCGGCTAGGGATTTGTGTTGGTGTGTAGGGCTGTAGCCTGTAGGCTTATATTGTTAATTGGTAATTATGAGGCAGTGTGTTTTAGATCATTTTACAGAGTAACATGAAAATAACGTAATGAGTAGCATAATAACTCTTTCTCCTGGGTGTAATTAAGTGACGTACTGCATTACTTTTAAGAAAAATTTTCTGTGTAATAACTTTTTACTTTAGTTTTTCTGAGTAATGATCCCAACACTGATCCAAACCCATCCATCCATCCATCCATCCATCCATCCATCTTCTTCCGCTTATCCGGGGCCGGATCGCGGGGGCAGCAGCCTAAGCAGAGAAGCCCAGACCTCCCTCTCCCCAACCACCTCCTCCAGCTTGTCCGGGGGAACACCAAGGCGTTCCCAGGCCAGCCGAGAGATATAATCTCTCCAGCGTGTCCTGGGTCTGCCCCAGGGCCTCCTCCCGGTGGGACATGACGCCAGCCACCCTTCGGAGGAAGCCCATTTCTGCCACTTGTATCCGCAATCTCTCCACTGATCAAAACAAGGAGGGGAAATACCTCCAACATGCACAAACATTTGAAAACTCAGCATGTAATTATTTTGCATGAATGTAATGTGTTTGATATGCTGCTTAGAGATGATGGTGACTCTCAAAGTGGAGCCAATGAGAATTGATAAGGGAATCAATAAGGAATTGAATAGATAAGTTATAATGGAATTGGAATCTCACTAGATTACAGCAGCAATTCTGAATTCTCTGAGTGATATTTTGGTTGCACCTGAGTGGTCATCACTACATAACTTTCTTTTGGTTCTATCATTTGGACATGACTTCCATTTCAGTAGCTCATTTTGTCCTTTCTGCTGGGTCTTTCATGCACTAGATTTCTGGTGGGTCTACTCCAGTTTAGTGGATGCTCTGCAGGGTGTGATTACTGTGGGGGAAGTAATTATTTGATAACAACTGTTGGTGGAATCATTTGGAAATAGAAGATATGTAAAATCAACATCAATTGTTCTTGGTCTGGAGCTCTATGCAAGATTTTTTTCTGATATGGTGAAGATGATCATGAGAACATTGGTGGATCAGAATAAAACTACATGGGAGGAACTTGTTAATGATCTGAAGGCAGATGGGACCACAGTCACCAAGAACACAATTGGTAACACACTGTCTATAAATGAACAGATATTTTGTTAAAACAAAACTTCAGTAATTCCTTAGAGCTGCAACAAATTGGTTTGGCAAATTAATTTATTTATAAATGCTAATCAATCAGCTATCATTAACATTAGGGGACACACATTCACACATGAACAATAACAAAGCTCAAAAATGTTTCAAGGTACTTCAACATTGAATAAATATTTTTTTTTTAAATTAAAGATTTTATCTACTATATCTGTCACAAAAATGTAGTTAATAATTAATTTTTAAACATGAGAAGAAACACTTTTGTTTACTGTGTCATGGTTCTGGGTCATTTGACCCAGCTTTTGAGTTTATGGTATTTTTGTAATTTCTTTGTGTTGTAATGTATTA
This sequence comes from Tylochromis polylepis, assembly GCA_015107715.1. NCBI lineage: Eukaryota > Metazoa > Chordata > Actinopteri > Cichliformes > Cichlidae > Tylochromis > Tylochromis polylepis. Next base: position 5,933 of record VVHJ01060269.1, on the reverse strand, counting down.
GTTTTCTATTATTTAGTATTAAATTATTCTTAGCATTTGCTGTATGTTTAATTATATTTGTTTCCTTATTGCCTGGTCGAGGTGTCTCGTCTCCCTTTCCTGTTTACATGTTTTCCTCTCCTTGCTCTGTTCCACATCTCCCCTGTCATGTGTACCCATGTATGTTTCTTCAGCCCATCATGTCTCGTTCCCTCTCTCTTGTGCTTCTTCCCTCTTGTTCTCCCTCGCTGTCTCTCGTGTCTGCTTTTCCTCGACCCTTGTGTCAAGCTTGCGTGTCCCAGCTTACGTCCCTCTATGTTTCCTGTTTTATTTTGACAGTCTTGTGTTCAGTGTGTTTAGTTTTGCTTCCCCTGCAGCGTCATGTTCATTTGTGTCAAATGTCTTCCCCATGTGTTTCCACTTCCCTCATTACCCTTCTGTTTATGCAAGCCCTCTGTCTCCCTTTGTTCATTGTTGGGTCATCTGTCTTCCTTGCCTCATGTTCCTGGAATTCATGTTTTCTCAAGTTTTGGTTTTCTCGGGTCATGTTCACGTTTATATCTAGAGGTCTACTATGTTTAGCTTTAGTTTTCCCAGTTCAAGTTTTGGTTTAGTTTTTCACCTTTGCTATTTGTTTTTGTGTTTTTCTAACAGCCAGAATAAATGCTTGCTTTATGCTAAAGTTCAGTTCTGTCCCTCGTGTTTCTGCTTTTGGGTCTGCTCCTCAAACACACCAGCCATTCGGCTCTGTGACATATTGATAATATCTCTATATAATTCACTGTGGTACGTTCAGATTAAAGAAGTAGAAAAGAAGACAACAGCAATAGAAAAGAGAGAGAGGGTGACATGAGGTGAGTGTTTGATGATCTGGTTCTTTAATAAAAAGAACCAGATCATCTTTGAGATTTTATTAAAGAAACTTGCAGAGTGCATTTCATAAAGAAGCATTCAAACATGAAGCTGAAGCTTCTTTTCTATCTATCATTTCAGTATGCTGATATTGTGCTTAACTTTGAATGTTTCATGTTCTTTAAAAAAAAAAAAAAGAATCAAAGAAACTACCAGGCTGAATAAATAATACTAATAAAACTGTATGTCTTTGCAAATTCAGTATATGGGCAGTTTGAATTTTTAGACATAACTTGGATCTTCTCAAGTTTACAAGCCTCATAGGTACTGTAATGCTTTGAACCATCCTGGTTTCTTAGAGCGTTAAATGAATTAAATGTGACATTTATACTGAAGGGTAGTACTTTCTATTACAGCTAAAATTGTAATAAACAAGTGGTAATGACGAAATGACGCTATAGGGGCCATATATATTATATATTATTTTGCCTATAAGGCAAACATTTAGTAATAGTAGCGTAATACCTTGGTAACAATATGATAACCTGCTAGCAATAATAAGGCAAAAATTAAGCAATCCAGTTTCAACAGTTTAGGTGAAGAGGCTGGAGGTGTGGTGTACTCAGAACATAGCTATCTATCCCCAGTGAATTTTGTACTGCTTTATTTCTAATGATAGGCATCAAAGATTCCTGTGTATTCAAATATGTTATTTTTGGGGGGTAAAGGAAAAAGATTAATTAAATATTTTACTTCATACACAAATGATAATGATGCATTTAAAAAACAAACAAACAAACAAACAAACAAGCTAATCTGTGTCTGTGAAATTGTTGCTCATAGAGCTGCCAATTAAATCTTACTTGTTTTAACATTTTGTTATGCAAACACATGGCTTAGTGTTACTTGCTGCAGGGGAGGCTGGATCTTTAGATGGTTTGAGACCTTAAATATTTTTTACTATATTATGTAGTACCTTGGTGTCATTCAGATATAAAATATGCTGTGAAAGATGGACCTCTACACCTCTATGCAAATCCAATGTATTCTTATGTATTATTCTTTTAAACTTTTCAAAAACTATTTTAAAGTGAAAATGAAACACAAATTACTAACACTAACGCTAATTTTGATTATAGAGCCCATGGACCCCTCTCAAAAACCAACTTAGATGTAACACTATTTGTGTAGCTGGATTTAAGAGTACAGTTCTGTCAGTACAGAACATTGGTTGGTTGGTCGGTTGCGGTCAACAGACTTGAATCACCAGACCAACAAGCTGGAGTCCAACACTCCAGATTTTGCAGGGGGGGGGGGGTTCTTTTATTTTTTTTAATTTTCCATCGCACACATCAACCTGCTTTCCCTGCAGACATGCTGATGGGACTCCAGATTGTGCTGCAATAAGAAACAGTCATGCTTGTGGTGTGATGTGCAATGTAGTGGGCTGTTATGTTGTAAACTGTTTGGATGTGCTTGTAAAAAGAGAGATTATTTTACTGCATAAAATAGCGCTGATTGTATCAGCTGATTGCCACCACTCAGTACACTAAGCCAGACAAGGAAAAATGAGATTTTCTGATTCCAGCTGGTCGGTCAAGAACCACCTGTCACTTGATTCAAACAGGCTTTCCTCCGCACTGTCCTTATTTATAAAGTGCTTTACAAACCCAGATTTTCCCGTTTCAGTGCAGTTGCCAAAAAATGAAGAACCACTTACTGCCTAAGAGACAGAGAGAGTAAGAGTGGAGAGTATATGCTCGGTTGTAACATAGAACTCTTGCTGCAGCCAGGGACAGCACAAAAATGTACCCCTTAAACTGATTTTTAGTTGTGGTGTCCTTATTTTCCCCAGAGTTATTGGTTCTGTTATTAGGTAGCTAAAATAAACTAACCTAAGTCTATTGACTGCAACCAACCAACCTGGTGACGTAGCATTCTGACAGAAGATGGGGCTGAACATGTTTTTAAAACTGTTGTGTTTGACTTTTATTTGGGATTTATAGAATCTTTAGTTTTTACTGATTGAATAAATACTTAGAAACCTTCACATATATCAGTATAAAGGAATGTGCGGGCGCAGCAGTAGACACGATAACTGACGCCTGATGGCCACCTTTTAGCTCAGGGCCTGCAAAATAAGCATCTTCTCCCCACCAGTTTTAACCGGTTAGATGCTCATATAAAACTCTGTGAACTGCTGGGGTGGGGGTTACAGTCTTTTGGGAAGACAGACTGCAGCTAACTGTTTTACACACTGTGGTTTTCTAAACAAAAGGAATCCATTTACATGATACTTTTTAATCATTTAATTCCTATATTAATAATTGAAGAAAGAAGTGTTTTACTGGTGATTCCTCAAGGTGGATAAACGAACACGCTGTCAAAGTGGAGACCCTAACGTGATCCACTGAGGATAATTCGGACCACGCCAGGGATTGGACATTTCCAGCGGAGCTGGAGCCGGAGCCGGAACTGGACCCCAAACCCTTTAACACTCACGAGATGTCTCAAATCTGATAACGTAAGCAAGCAAGCCTGTTGTTTATGAACCAAAATTCTGCACATTGGAAATGACTAAATTATGTGAGCGTAAAGGAAGTGGAGGGCCACGTTCGCAAAGAGAGTGAAAAGAAAAAACAAAAATAATCAATTTTATAGAACCATATTGGGTCTTTGACAGTAGCATTAACTGATTAAAATTAACTAATAACAACTCCGGAGCAGGTAGTTGACGACCTGAGCAAATATCGTTGGGAAAAATGGATTAAAATTAATAATTAATTAAACTGGTAGAGACCCAGCCAACATTTACATGTCAGGCCCATATGATTTGGAAATGGGCTGAAAAATGGGCCCCATATAGGATTGTCCGCGGGTTCCGTAATGGCCCCGTATTAAATGCCCATATTGGTGTTATGTTGGGAAAATATGGGCACTAAATGGGCCCCAACTGGGCAAAGTACACAAAAACCCACCCGGGCCCCATCTTTCAAGTTCTTAATGGGTACAACATGAGCTAAAAAGTGGGAAAGGGATTATCAGTGGGTTCTGTAGTTGCATCTTACTTCTTGGCTAATTTTTTGCACTGGGTGGGACCCATGTAGGAAAACAGCCACAAAATCAATTTAACATAGGGCCAATACAGGTTCCATGACACAAAGACACCAAAAATATAAAAGCTGACCGCAAACAAAAACAAGTTTGTAAATATAACCATTACAAAAATCACGAGGGTACACAAAACAACGTTTTTCACATTTATTTTGTCCAACAAATGTGATTTTACTGAATTGTATTCCAAACTGCCTAAACTTTTGAAAAACAAGAAAAGTCAGACCACATTCAAATTCTTTACATATTTGGAACTGTAGTAACATGGGGAAAAAGCCATTTTACAGAGCCGTAAGTCTATTTTGTACCCTTGCAGCCCCCAGTCCTCCTCTGTCTCTAGCTCCAGTCAACCACTTGACTTTTGATGTCAAAGAATTCTTCTTCAGTGCCTCTGCACAAGAAGAAGAAAAATGGGTAAGCCAAAGTAAAGTTATCACCAAAGGAAGAAGGGTTGATTTACAATGAACAATATTTATTTCACTTCCTTGCCTCAAAATATATGAGATTGCACTATAACCAATCTCAGTTACACTTTCAAACACTTTATCAAAAAAGTTTAGTTTCCTAAAGTTCAAGTGATGTCTCAAGTGAAACTAACTTACCATACACAACATTAAAAAGACGCAAGTCTCTCAGCTTTTTTTCCCATGTCGGCCAAGCATGTTGTACTCCACAGCCAGCTCAGGTGATATGAGGAATTTCATCATTCTTTTTGTGGCATCATCTACACTTGTTCCCCCTATATCTGCTACCATGGCAACCTGAGGGGAGCATACAAAAAACGACAGATTAGATACTGGCATCTGGTTAGGATGCCTCCCTGGTGAGGTGTTTTGGGCACATCCCACCAGGAGGAGACCCAGAGGATGACCCAGGACACACTAGAGAGACTATGTTTCTTGGCTGGCCTGGGAACGCCTTGGGATTCCCCCGGAGTAGCTGGCCCAAGTGGCTGGAGAGAGGGAAGTCTGTGCCTCTCTGCTTAGGCTGCTGCCCCCTGTGACCCAATCCTGGATAATGGACCAACACATGAATGGATGCCTTACATATTACTTGATGTTTATTGTGTGGTGATAAAACAATATGGTGGTGAACACAAGCTAGACTGTAAAAAACTTACTTGTAGTTCTTTTAATATAAATAGGAATTGGCCAAAATTGGTATAAACTATCGTAGCAGAACAAAAATAAGAACTCTTTATCAGTCATCAAAATCAGAATCAAATGTTTGATTAGAATAAAAAAAAATTAACTTTCTGGAAATGTTTTCATTACATCTGGCATAAAAGTAACAACATCTCAGAAAAGAAACATCATAGCAACAGAAAAATATGACAGTGGTGTGATGCGATGGTCCCTGGCCTGCTCTGCTGCCTCAGGACCAGGAAGACTTGCTGTGTTAAATGAAACCATGAATTATGCTGTATACCAAAAGAAACCATGAAGGAGAATGTCCTTCAGAAAACACATCAAAGAATGTTTTCTGATGACTGTATAAAGAACAGTGGCAAGCAGAATGCAGAAGCAGAAGTAAACTTACTACAGCAGACATGAGACTGCAGTCCTCCAGTCTTCCATTAACAGCCTCAACATTGTCTTGGGTTTTGAGAGGTAAAACACCCCCTTCAGGGACCTCCACAACTGAACCATTTTTCTGCTTCGGCAAGGCATTTAACATCTCACTATGAACCAGTTGAGTCTCCTTCACTTCCTCTAAAATGGCAAGGACTTTCGAGAACATGGCTTCATAAGTAGGGGCAGCGGCACTCCAGGCAGCGGGGCTGGTGACTACACTATTGTTTTTTCCAGAGGGTCGCTTAAGGAGTTGTTCTGGAGGGGTGAGTGGAAGTTCTTCAGCTGAATCAGAAGGCTCACTTGATTCAGTGTGGTTGCTCAGTTGACTCTACATCAGTTTGCAACACTTGGCCTAGAGAAGTTAAAGCATACAACATTTACTATAATAGTGGTTCTCAAACATTTTTTTGCTAG
>VVHJ01060268.1:0-16380 GCA_015107715.1 Tylochromis polylepis | reverse complement strand
CACCAAATCTGCACTGTTTTACTTTTAAGCTTAAATTTCAAAACTTACATTTTAACTACTGATTTCATCTACTGTTCCTTTCTTTTTTTCCATCTTAAATAATGCTATTTATTTGTTTTTATTAGTTTTTTAATGTCTCTGTAAAGCACTCTGAATCACCTTGCTGTTGAATTGTGCTATATAAATAAACTTGTCCTGCCTTGCCTAATGTGTGTCAGTTCAATTGATGTGCTCTTCCCTCTTTGTCTTCTATCTAATTTCTTCTTCTTCACCTCAGTGAAGATACTGTTTTTTGGAACAAGTGTGTCAATATCTTATTACAAAAGTAAAGGCTAGAATATAAGCTAGTCCCTTATCAATATTTTTTGTCCCATCCCCATGGACTTCTGGGGAGATATAAAGTGACAACCTCTGAGACTGAGAAGTGGAGATGCCAAAAAACTGCAGTTCATCTAATGGCCACTTGAGACCATTAGATGAACTGCTTCAAAAGCAAGTCATTCCCCATAGACTCCATGCTAAAATGTCCAACTTCAGAGCTTTAAAAAGCAGCCTTTATACAACCTGGTACAACAAACATTTTTTGGCTCTTATGGACAGTTTCCCCTTTAATAAATAATCTACAGTAACTCAGTTATTTTATAACTGGACAACTCATCCATCTGGATTCTTGAATTAGGGGTGTGACCTCCTCTAACTGGAACGTCTTGATGTATGCTCAGTCATCCAGGTAAGTAAATCCCCAAAAGGTTGATTCTGTTCATCTGGACGTAGCGTTTTCAGTGGGAGAAACGTTTCGTCACTCATCCAAGTGACTTCTTCAGTCTCAGCTGACTGCAGGTTTCCCCAACCTTATAAACAGCAGATTTGCATAATGACTGAAACTAGCACCACTGAAGGAACAACAGGCTGTGGGGTCAGTTCCTTGATCATTAATATGCAAATTCTCATCAGCATTGATCAACAACTACCGATCAGTGCCCACTGATCAAAGGCCATTGATCAATGGCCACTGATCAATGGCCATGAGTACCATTCACAGAGAGCTGGGGAATGGCTGCAATCACAGCATTGTAAGATGTGGTGCTAGTTTCAGTCATTATGCAAATCTGCTGTTTATAAGGTTGGGGAAACCTGCAGTCAGCTGAGACTGAAGAAGTCACTTGGATGAGTGACGAAACGTTTCTCCCACTGAAAACGCTACGTCCAGATGAACAGAATCAACTTTTGGGGGGTCCTCTAATTGGAGGTTCACTGAACTCCAGGCACTCCAGGAGCCTGTGCTATTTGTACCTTTTGGAGCATTTTAATCCACTTATTTGACAAATAATATTATTGGCTGTGTAGCAGTCCTACAGACGGTCCACAAAGTTGGTGTTTCCCTTGTGGTAACTGAAATTCTGATATTTTATTAGTCTGTTACAAAGTACTAATAAGTAGACACGTGAGTCTGCGCGTTGCCCCAGCACAGTTAATGAGCAGAGCTTGCTAACTGAACTTGCTAGCATTAGGTGATGACTAAACTGCCCTCTCCTCCAAATATGGCCAAAAACTAACATCAGTTTACAAAATGTGGAGTTTATGGAAGATATACAAACTACTTATAACCTTTAAATATAGGTCTATAAGGCATTTATAGTATGCTTATATTTAAAGTTTTGCTAGTTGGCAGCTTTGGTTCCTAGCTAACCTTAGCTAGAGAGCACTGTTAAGCTACCAAACGTATTTATTCGGGGTAAACATTTTAGCAATTATTTTTTATAACATTTGATGCGAAGACAAACCTATAGATGTCCTCTGCGTCAATTAAGCATAGCGTCAACATTAAAGTAACATGAAGTTAGAATGACGGCTAATGTCATTACAATGGCACTACCTTTTAAGGACACAATGTCAGCGGCTCATGTAGCTGTCAGTTAGCTGATAAGCAACAGCTGGAAGTTGATAAGCTGTAACAATTTTGCAGAGGAGTTTTATTGAAGTAGCATTATCTGTGTAAACATGCAGTAGTGTAAATAAACTCTGACTCATAGCTAGGATATTAAACTATAGACACCGCGCTGCACAGCTGCAACACGCGCCCCGGCAACAAGTCAAGAAGCACGTGGTTAATCAGCAGCGGTGTAGTCTCTTTAATGTGCTGCGGCCAGTGTCAAGTCTGAATGAGCCCCCCTCCCCACGCAGGCTGCTGTTGTTACTGTTACTGTATGTCCACGTGCTTACCGACAGGGACCACTGCAGGGCCCCAGGCCGGCCAACACCGATCAAAGCAATCAGATAAACACTTAACAGCCATCCTTAGATTTACATTACGATAATGCCCATTATCTGGGCTACAATACACAAAGCACAGATTGGGCTGTAAGCGAGGGCACGCGGTTAATTGCACCGGGTGACGAAAACGGCACGTTAGCCGAGCTCCAATACACATTCTTGATTTATATTCATGTTTAAAACCTACCTGCTGTGGACAATTAACGCGAACCTCCAGATTTTTTTTATTGATTTTTTTGAAAGCGTTATTTTGGTATATAACATATAACTTGTGCTGCTCAGAATTTTTCGTTTCTCGGTTTTTAAAACAAACTCGCCGCCGTGAGGGAAAAACGTCCACATTATTATAATGACGAGCGAGAACTTACCACTAAATGCCGCGATATTCCTCTGTCGCGACAGCCTTTAAAGTGTTTGAAAAATGGACATAAAGTTAAGCGAAAGAAAAAAAATAATAAAAATGTGAATATTTGAAATGATAAAAAAAAGAAAAGAAAAAAAGGTTTAGAAAGACGTTTAGAAATGTGCTAAAAAGCGATGCACGAAGGAGAAGAGCAAGGACAAAGTTGGACCCAAATGACATAACTGACTTTAAACGGCTCAGTCTGGTCGATAGGGCGAGAGAGAGGGAGAGAGAGGAAAAGGTAGTAGATAGTCTTTTGGAGGGGTTAAAGTAAATTATGGACTGGAGTCCAGCCAGATGGAGCAAGGGCACAGGGCTGATGTCACACATCTGGGGCATGAGAGTTCAAACTAGCCCCTGTGATGTAAAGTGTAAGTCACCATAAAATAATCCAAAGAGTTTTACCTTTTAAAAAAAAAGATGTTTTATATAAGCCCCTGTGTTTCAAACCAGATGTTTTGACATCATGAAAAGACACTTTAATATGAGTCATAGTTCACCCCATCCTGGGATGGTGGCCCAACAATATTTTAATCCCATTTAGAAAAAAGAAGGACTGTTATACCATGATTGATTATTATTACGTATCAGTCATTTCTGATCAACAACAATTTGCCATCTTATCTAACAAATTGTTACTCGTCCCATCTTCACTTAAATGGAAATGTAGGTTTTTAAAATATGTAAATATTTAGAAACACATCGGCAACTCACCTACAGCTGAGCACGTTTGGTCTCAGGAGTGTATGTGCAACATCTGATGCTGGTTCACTTCAAAACTGAACTCATTTTCTGTATATGCAGTCAAGAGAATTTTTCATTTATTTTTTAAATTTCACTTTGTCATAAAAAAAAAAACACTCCAAGACTGCAATCCTCCACCAAAAAACCTGATATTCCCTACACACAGTGCTTTAAGTTTTATTTAATGTTAGCGTCCCTGGATCCAGGAGGATGTCTGAATCTGTATTAGCTTGTGACATTAAGCCAGTGTCTTCCAATTTCTTTTAATTTACTTTGAAGATATGATGCCAAATGTTCATTTCCGTTCTATATAAATGAAGCCACTGAATCCAGAAACGTGCATCTATTTTTGGTAACTGATCATCCTGGGCTAAGCCCCTCCTCTGTGAACAATTTCATATAGGGTTGCTCACAATAGTTCCAGTAGTTGCACACATACAAGCAAACAGACAACCTTAAACCAACTGCTTCACTGATGGACGTAATTATAACTTGAAAGGACAGTTTAATAGTCTAATCCTGTATAAACACGAGCAAGTTAGATTGTTGATGTTCATCTAACTAAATTTGTGTCTTCATTTGTGCTAAAGCATGTCACCATGACTAGAACTACTGATAAAAATATGGAGGGGGAAAAAAAAGACCAAAAAAAAAAGGACCTCTCAATACACTCTGTGCACAAATTCTGTGTTGCTCTCTGGCCAAACCAGTGAAACAGATACAAACTATAGTGTTATGAATATTCATTCAAGTTTAGCTTCCAAATGTGTTTGACAAGTGAAATTAGACAAAGTAGCAGTTACAAGGTAACACAATACCTCGTAGCTGGTAACACAGTACCATATGTGGGAAACACATTATACACATTGACTAATCAGCGTTACTGCTCGGTTATAACATCAAATTCTTTATTTATTTTTTTTCACCGTTTTTACACTCCATTGGAGGCTGTTTAAGAAACACAAACATTATGCTGTAAACACAAAGCATTTCTTCTGAGGTACCGCGCTGTTATATCTTAACACACTTTTGTTTTCGTTATACTCTGAGCCGTTAACACCAAACAGTATCTGTAGCAACCATGACCCTTCCATGCCAGCTTTATGAGACCACAATGTGATGGTGGGCCGATTCCAGCCGAGACCCTGGGGCACGGACGCATCACTTTATCACACTCCTAGCGATTTATGCAGATCACCAGTTTCCATGACGACAATCATAATCTTATGTTTACACAATGACAAAGACAAACTTAAAAAGAGAAATGCACATCATACTATAAAGGCTCAGATGACCTTTTGAGAGCATTTGGACCATAGGGTTAAGCACCAAACTGTCAGGATAAACCTTATTTTCCAAGAAATTTAATGACAACATTCCGTAATTAATCACAATTACAGCTGAATAAAAAGAGGTGAACATGCATGGTTTTCTGGTAATAAATAGCTAAAAAAACAACAAACAAACAAAAAACAGTCATCATAACCATCTTATTTGCAAAAACAAAAAAAAAAGACCTCCAAAGATTGAGGACAGTTCCAGAGACACGTCTAATATGTCAGCATGCTGACTCCAGTGTTGCAGACAACATCATCAAACTGTGGCAAAGAAGAAACAAAGAACAGAATAAACAAAAACAAACAAACAAACAAACAAACCAGAAGGCCCAGGGTGCTAGGAAAAAAATGAAAACCTGGACAGCAGGACAAGAAGTAGAGTGTGGATTTTCACCGGCAGTAACAACTCTTTGGAGCTCAGACCGTCATTGTAGGTCTGTGCCATTTTATTTGAATTTAACTTCTTAAATGTGCTACAGCACTGTCAGACTTTGTGAAGAAGCTCTGTTTTAATATACTATACGGTCCAATTATCCGGTAATCCAGCCTCAACTAAAGACATGGGTTTGGTTTGTTCACACCATCAGTGAAAATCCTGTAAATGGTGTATTACGTGGACAAATCTTTATTGGGTTAGTGTGGTTTGGCTGAGTTCAGCAAGGACAGTGTTGGAAATGTTTTAGGACACTTGCTTCAAACTTGCCTGATTTAGGCAAAGTTCTACAACAGAGCTTTCATGTCTATGTGCAATAGTCCACTCAGAACTGCTACAAGGAGCCTCCAGTTTGTATTGGTAAGCCTTCATGGGTAAATGCATAAGCACAGGGAACGTACCAACTCCTCTTTCCCATCACATCACCCCTTATTCTCATGGTGGCTCAGTCCGGTTGTCACAGAGACGCAGTCTTTAAGTCCGGACCTGGAACTTACCAGCCTTGGTCATGTACTTGATGCCTTTGAAAGGTTTATACTTCTCACCATACATGTCCAGCCGATTCACTTTCAGTCCTGATGAAGGACAGAAATACATCAGAAATCAGAACAAATACTAGTGTTAACCATCTGGCTAGACAGCTTGATGGTGGAGGGCTCAGAGTGGGGATGCTGGCAAAGGGTCTTCTAGAGATGTTTCAACTAAAACCTCTACAGAGATTTCACCAAGAGATTCTAAAGCTCCAAAGGCTTTGTTTGCTCTGAGCTTAGTATTACTGTTACATTCTGTGTTACACTGTAAAACAAATTATTTTCATAAATATACTACCCTTGGTGAAACTTGAAAAACTGAAATGGTTGTTTTATACTTCATTGAAAATAAAATCCATTTCCTGGTGTCATGCGAGAAGGTTTATTTATGGCTGTGGCGCCATCTAGTGGTCACCGTCTTACTGTTCCCCTACAATGGGACTGTCAGGTGGTTGTCAGCTGACCAGACTGAACCTGACTGTGTGGGGGTGGAATTCACTTTTCTGTGGTTTAAAACTCAGAGTGGAGCTCATTTTCATTAATACAGTTAAATTATGAATCTCACTCAATGTTCAGCCCACTCACTAAGTGCAAGAAGAGAGAGGATCACAAATAAGAAATCAAAGAATTTTTGAAAGGCAACAGTCATATGTACAGGAGCATGAGGTGCACATGGTGTGTGTGTACCTGAGATGGCCATCTGCTGGATCTTGAACTGAATATTGATGGTGGGGTTCTCGTCAGGTTTGGATGCTCCAGCCTGCAGGCTCATGGTGCCCTTCAGACTGGGAAGCTTCTGTGGGTTGATCTTGCCAACATCCCATGTCAACAGCTGGTTTAGAAAGAAGAAGAAAAAAAGTGCACCAAGATGACAGAATTAAATTGTTTGTCTCTTAAACAAATTCAGATAATTCGGGTTTATATTTTTTATTCATTCTATAATTTGCACTTTCCTTCGTCTGTGTTTTTGTCATATAAACACAGATTGCTGCAAAGTTACCTTTGTGACTGGGTCAAAGGTGTATGTTCCCTGGGAGGGGTTGAGGTTGGCATTGAGGACGCCCCGGGGCAGCTGGCTGCTGACTAGGACCGACTCCACGGCTTTGCCCATCGTCTGTTTGGGGCCCAGGGTCAAATCAAAACGTCCCTGGGAACTTCCCTCCCGGAAGGTGATGTTGTGTTTCACGTACACTGGGATGGCCACCAGACTGAAGGAGATAAAACAACATCAGCTACGAGCCAGTGGAATCCTACTTTAAGGATTTGTACTTCTGTTTCTATCCTAATTAGATGTGTATAATGAGTCACCTATGGGATTAAATGTTGCTACTAGCCAGTTAAACTAATTATTCACATTTTAGGACACTAACACCAGTTAACAGTTTTGTCCATCTATCACTGGCTGGGGCTGCAGCAGCCCTTACTGGCGGACTGGAAATTAAGACAGATGACACCCCACAAACCAAAGCAGTATTCTGAACTAGAAAATGAACAGTTGTATGTTGCGTGCGTCACAGCAAAGCACTAACTTCTGAGAGCTGACGTGGTAGGAGAGCAACCGGAAGTTTCCATCAGGTGGGATGAAGGAGAGGATCCGCTCGGCTTCCCAGCGCTTGAACCGAACACATGGGTGGAAACTGACATCATCCAGCAGCCGTGGATTCTGAGAAAGAAACGCAATGGGTCAGGATGATTAGTGGTGAAGTTACAAAAACACCAAAATACTGTTAATGTCTTTCCATCTCTTTCTGGTATTTACCCAGTGTACCCGGTAAGAACATACCACACTTATTCCAGCAACACACTTTACACAGTTGTGATGTTACTGCATGAAACGTGGGATTTTCGTCCATAAGCGTCACTGTAAATTTTTGTGGACGTTCAGATTAAAAACTCTTCAAAGGAATTTGGCGGCAGCACTGAATATTGCAAATAACTGCTGGACACCATAGCTGTTGGATGCAGCAATTAAGCCTTGTAAATGAAGTAGGCAGGAGAGTAAACGACAACAAAAACGCAGTCGAGTGTGACTTACACCGACTTTTCCTCTAGTCAAAACTGGCTGTGCTGTGATAGCAGAGCTACACTATAAACAGAGGTTGACTGTTTTTAAAGTACAACAGAGGTCCAGTCATAACATCGATCAGATGGTTGCAATGAAATAATCAAAAGCACACGCCTTTGTTTTTATTAAATTCATACTGGAATGGTCCTCCACATATCAGAACCTATTTCTTTAAACATATTTTCAGTCAGTTACCTTTATCTACCTATAAAGTCAGTCTTAGTGAACTACCACATCTGGATGGTTGCCTCTCTGTACCCCAAATGTTGGCACTAGTGTATCTCAGTATGATGAGAAGCAGACAGGCCAGAGAGTTTCAGTTGCCCTCATGGGGCATGTGTTTCTTGACCTCCTTAGTTTCTTCCCCCCCCATTCTAAAGGATAACAAAAACCACATCATGATCACAAACTCTTGCTAGAGACGTCAACAAGGACCTCCAGGCAAGAGTCAGAAAGGACAAAAAGACAGGAAGAAAGAGGCAATGCAGGGGGAGAGCATGAGAAGCCGACCGCTTGAGCTGAAGTTTGATTACCGAAGTGTGTTTCTGCCTTGCATTGGAGAGCTGCGCGATTATGGCCAAAATGAAAATCGCAATTATCTTGATCAATATTGAAATCAAATTAATTTTCACAATAATCTTTGATTTTAGTGACAGGAATGTTTTTGCTGCATTGTCACGTAAACAGAACACCGCTTTAAGATCCATGCTACATTCCTGCTAATGGGCAAATCTTTACTTCAAAATAAGATTTTCCTCCTCATTCACTTATATTCAGTGTACCTCTTAGAAGAAAACTAGAAATAAAAAAAACCCCAAAAAGAAACCCAACATAAAATTAAATTAACATGGCTGCTTTCAGATTTACGTTGTGCTAACTTTTGGTAAATTCCAACTTCTTCTTTCTCTGCAGAACAACGTGTTTTTTCATCTCACCCAAATACTGCTCCTAGAAGCAAAACATAAACTCATACTAAATTCAATTGCCTGCATGATGGATGTGATTAAAATTTTTGACTTTGTACTAAAAAAAGATTTGCCCAAAATAGAGCATAAGTAAAGAAATAAATCTGCCATCACAGAATGAGAAAAAAAAAAATATCAGTGCATGGTAACATCGTCAGCTTCAGACAGAAGCAATGATTTGCTCTTGTTAACATCACGTGTCCTAAATTCAATGTATTTTAAAGGAAAGGATGATGATCCACTTTCAAATTCTAAGCCCTTCGCCTTCTGCTGTGCCTGACTTTTTTTTTTTTTTTCCTTTTTTTTTTTCCTTTCTTTTTTTCTTTTTTTTTTAAATCGTACTTGTCCAGACTGGTCAAGGAAACTTCATGGCATGGTGCAGGAAATAGCTGTGATGGGCTCATGCAGGCACGTCGTCAGGCAGTGATTTTTGGAGAACTTGACTTGCTTTTGCTTTGTGTTCCTTTGGCAGAGCACGCATTTTCAGTGTTGGACAGCTGTGTTTTTACTTCCAATTGTGGGAAGCCAAAATTGTAATCAAGATTAAAATTTGATTACTTGTGCAGCCCTACTTGCATATTACTGGAAGCTTTTATCGGGACATTTTATCGCCATAACTCTGAAGCAAAGAGCAGATACTCTGGAAAAATCAGCTACCTGCATGCTACGGTATAAAAAAAAAAAAAAGAATACTTTCGCTGGCAGAGTTACATCTGCCATCAGCTGAGCTCCTCTCAGTACTCGGGTCCAAAATGTGCAGTGTGGGTATGACATATTTGGAAGTAAATGTTACTGTATGTTTGACTTTTACTGTGAATATTAATTGTAATGTACAGCACATGGATTTAAAGGTTTCCTCGGGGAACCCCCTGCTTGCTATACGGTGATGACTGTTATGTTATTTGTAGCTGTTATTTGTCTGGAGAGTTCACAGGCTCAAAATATAACAAGAGTTTGTGAATAAAAAAACTCACCATAAATGAGAGGGTGAGATCAGGCATGCCCGTCAATTTAACGCAGGCGTCAATGACTCCCTGTATTTCCGCTGTGATGGTGGAGCCTGTGGGGGTGGAGTTGATCAGAGACAATAACAGAAAGCAAAGAACAAATGTTAGAGGAGAAGGTAGGTACAAATAATTGTGTTGTAAAGCTGTTGATGACTGACATTTTATGTATTGTACTGGTCAATTTCTTCATTTTTTGCCTGACTGACTAGAAACTACTTTCAGGTGCTCCCTCATTCACAAGGGGTCACCACAGCAGGTAGCTCTGCATGTTTGATTTGGCAGAAATTTTACACCAGACACCCGTCCTGACGCAGCCCCAAAAGGAATGAACCAGAGATCGCTCACGTGTTAAGCAAATGTGCAAACTACTTCACTATGGAGCTACTTCCTTTCCGATTAACTGCTGATTAATAATTACTGTGTCTCCCATGCATTATAATGCAAGCAAACAGCGACATGCGTCACCAGCAGACAGTTGAAAAGAAATACCAGATTTATCGATGATCGCGTCGATCTCCTCCACCACGTCAAAATAAGCTTCATTGTTTGTGTACTTGACCCCAGTGCGCCGCCAGGGCACCACAGACAGCTGGCCTGTAGGGAGCTGCTCACCCACATTGGTGCTGCCTGGAAGCAGACATTAACAACAGCAAGATCATGTACATAGAATCAACCAGCTGCTGTAATATCCTGCATAAGCAATGGCTCACACTAACAACTGATTTCATTCAGTGCCATTTAGATGAACTGTAACTGTTACTGAAAGATGTCTCAGCTGTGTATGAAGGCAACATTAAAAGCAGCACAAATAAAAGACTGAAAGACCTGTGATGGTGTTGACCATGGTGCGGAGGATGGTAGGAGGCTTAATGAGCTCTTTAAGAATGTTGGACTCTGTGGCCAGAGGAAACCCGTTATCCAGCATCTCCTCCAGTAGTTCGTAGACCACTACCACATTGTCCTTGATGGCCGCCTCCGTACACACTCCAAAATAGTCCTGAGAACAAACCACACAAGCAGGATATGCACTTTTATCATTATTTGAAGTTAACTAAAAGTGGGCAGAAACATGCAGGGAAGGAGAGGGGAGGAACAACCTGAAAGGTGTCCACGACTCTGTGCAGGAACTCGATGACAAAGAGCGGCGGGACCTCGCTCTGGATGACCGCCACAAAGTAGATGTGATGCCTGAGCACACTGATAAGATAGTGATGAGGCGTGGGGATAACCGGCGGAACATTCTCTGGCTCAGTAGCTCGCTCCTGGGCCTCAAAGAAGTAGTCGCACACGGAGCGGCTGACCACGCTTTTCCAGTGCTTCTCCAGGAAAATATCCCCTGAAGCGTTAATTAGGAACAAGCTGTGGATCATTGTGGCTAAAGGCTGTTGGGAGGGGAAAACAAGAGACCACCAGAGCTTTTTAAATGACAAAATGCTAAGACAAACATACTGTGCTTTCTGTTAACTTAAAGAACAGAAAAAGAAGGTTATTTAAGTGTCGCAGTAAACCAGTAAGTGGCAGCAGGCACAATGGAAAATTATACCCGAAGACAGACCCTGTTCTCACATGACACTGGAGTACCATGCTCTGCTCTCCGGATAATACTGTCTATACACTGTGCTTAGTTTATAGAAGAGGTCGGCTCCAGTAACAGAGCGGGTCTACTGAGCTGAGACTGCAGTTCAGGGTTTCAGAAATTAAGAAACACTTTAAGGTCATACACAGGGCACATTTCTCTAAGTCTAGACTTTCTGAATTGTATCCGGAAGTGGAAGACAAATGTGACAAATGCCATGGCTCTTCTTGCCACCTTAGCCACATGTTTTTTCTGTGTCCTGAGCTGGAAGGTTTCTGGATAGGGTATTTTGCTATCATGTCAACTGTTCTTGGGGTAACTCTTCAGCCTTGTCCCCTGATTGCTATATTCGGGATCCCTGATCGTTCACCTACACTTGATTCTACACAAAAGGATATTATAGCTTTCACATCCTCATTAGCGAGACATCTAATTTTGTTGAAACAGCATGCATTGGAAGTCTGCTAAATATCCTATTATTTACCAGTGGCTTAAAGATGTCATGTTGTTTTTAAAACTTGAAAAAATTAAGTATACGTTGAACGGTTGCACAGCCAAATTTTTCTACAAGTGGCAACCTTTTATTTCTTCTTTTACTAGTTTAGAGGTATTGCCTGTTTAAATGTACATCTGTTACCGTTATATTCCTGTAGTATGTTTGCTGGTTGTGTTGATCCGTGTGGGACTAGGGGGGGTTGCCTCAGGGTGTGTTTTTGGTTAGCTGTTTCTTTCACATATAAGTATATTTACTTAGGAAAATGAAGAAAGGTTAATTGTATTTCGGTAACTGCAAGTACTGTGTTGTTTTCTTCTCTCAATAAAAATATTTGCACAAAAAAAAGAAATTTAGAAACACTAACTTACGATGGCTGAGAAATGTGACCCCTGAATATAAATTATACATGCGGCAAAGCTATCAAGTTTTAACCGGACGTAACTCTACAACTAAAATAACTGCAACTGCTAAATTATCAAGTTTAAGAAAAACAGGCGCGTAACTAACTAGCTAGCTGTTTCAGGTTAGATTGTAGACGAAGGCCTCCATCTCTCTGTACGAGATGCTACATCCGTCCGTCCCTCCTGCTTCAGTCTCATGACAGAGGTAAAGCTCCGTCACTGGGTCCAGGGGGTTAAAATGCGTTAAAATAAAGATGCTTTTTTTGACGGAAAAAACTGTAATTTGCCGCTGGAACCATTTCTAAAATTGCAAGTGACTCACCGAAGACAGTTTTCTGACGTTTTCGTCTCGCCTTTCACCTTTTTTTCCTCCCAATGAAAGATTAAGCCGACGTTGCTTCCCGTTAGGTGGAGCAGCAGATCCTGACGTGAGGAAGGATGGCAGGGCAGAGCGAACCAATCAAAAGACAGGCTAAGTATAAAATCCCGCCTTCTTAATAGAGTCATAGGCCAACAGTGCGGAAACTGGTGGCTCGTGACTTGAATGTGATTGGTTCATAGCGGGAGAACGACGGTAAACACCAGTAAAATCACCCGCTGATTGGCTTTAACATGTACCTGGTCTGACATTTTGTTTGTAGGATCAGATTTCATCTTGTGGAGCTCCTTTTCGATTTAAACAAATATAGGAACATGTACATAAGGAGGGAATACACCAGCCTGCAGAATACAACGCACTACAAGCTGTTTCTTATTATTCATTATTACGTGTATATTAAAAAAACAACAACCCAAAAAACAGTTAAATTGTAAAGGCAAAGACAAAAATGCACATAATAGCCCACAATCTGATATCCATTAGGGGAGTTAGGCATACTTTATCCACAATAAAGTAAGACTGAGACTCAGTGATGCCTTAGTTCTCTGTAAAGATTATCAAATGTGATTTAGACAAACAAAGAACCCATGCACAAAAGTAACTTTGGGCTCACGCTGTGCTGAATTTCTTAATAACACGTCAATTACAAGTTGCGTACACAGCGCAGTGAATACACGGAGTAAAAAACTAACACTACCATCTTTGCCACAGCCTGTAACATATCACTGTCATAAGTCTTTATCGTGTCTCAGATGATATGAGTCAATGTTCCAAATTTCAGTAAAGCTCAACAAAGACAAAGGCCAGTTTTGCCTTTTCGCGGCCTGTATCTACCTTTTGTGTTCCCAAGATTCCTTATAGAGAAGAAAAAGAATCTTAATGTGGCTGACACCCATTCTGGAAATTGAAATAAATAGGAGTGAGTCCTAAAAACTTTTATTTTTATGCTGTGATTCATTTTTTTTTAAAAAGTCCAAGTTCACACGTGGTATAGGGGAGGCACAGGTGCAGTGCACAGATCTAGAGCCTGGTGAGACACAAGGAAGTCCCCATCAGGAAGCACCCCACACCTTCATCATCCATAGCCAACAGGAGCATCCTCAGGTGAGCGCACTTGTCAAGATTGCAAACAACCTCATGAAAGTACGATTCGGAGCAAAAGAGAAAGCTCTACACGAAGGCATTAAAACAACCAAACAGAAGAAAGAGGGAGATCAACGACTTAAGCAAAGAGATCAAGAGTGTTAAAACGAGGTACAAAATAAGCAGCCCTAGGGAAAGGGAAGGCATAAATAAACTCCGAAGCAGCCTTCAGGAATGCCTCAGCCGACTAAGAAGAAACAAAAAGGAAACTGAGCAAGGAAAAGAAGAAGAGTAGAGCCCATTTCATTAAAGAGCCCTACAACTTCCCTTCAGTTCCTGAAGGAGACACATATTGAGCCTGATAATAAACCTACCCCTTGGCAACCCCCCACCATCATTCTCAGCACCAACAAACCAACATGGAAAGAAGTACAGGAAGTGACGAAAAATGCAAGAGCAGTTTCAGCCCCAAGACCCAGCAGTATACCTTAAAAAGCGTACAAGAAGTGCCCAAAGCTTCTTTGGCAGCTGTGGTAGAAAGGGACTATAAAACCAAGCAGTTGGAGGTCAGGGATGGAGGGATGCTTTGTCCACTCAGAGGAAGCCTCAGTGAGCTCAGGTTATTTTAGAACTATTTCCAGACTCAGTGTTCAATGTAAAATCTTCTCATTACTGTCAAAGAGGAGGGCCACATACATGATCGGATGTAAGCACATCTATCCAGATGGAAGTATCCCAGGCATTATGGGATATTTGGAACACACGGGAGTCCTAAGCTAAATAATACATAATGCCAGGTCAAATAAGGGCACCCTGACACATCAAGTGATCAGCAGTTACCTCGGAGGGATCAAGGTCCACCTCAAGACCAAAGACTGCATCGCGCTGTGGCGCCTCAAGAAAGGGATCGTCACTGGATGTGCAGTCTCCTCATCTTGAACATGAACCTTGTCATTACAGCAGCTGAAAAGGTACCCAGAGGTCCAGCAGTGAATACAGAGGTGCAACAATAGGTTGTAAGGGGCTTCATGGATGATGTTACAATCACATCTTCCCACACATTGTGCAGACAAGATTGGTTCTAGCCAGACTTGATAAGGTGGTAAGATTGCCTAGGATTACATACATCCCAAAGAAATAAGGGAGCATGATCATTATGAAACTTAACATCACTGACAAGTGCCATCTGCTTATGTGAGGCAAAATCATCCCATCCATCAAGGTAAATCCCATAAATTATCTGGGAAAGTGGTACGACGAGTTGCTAAGGGACAACCACTGAGGAGCAAGCAAAGGGATGGCTGAAGAACACTGAAAAATCTGGAGATCCGGGGAAGTGTAAGACACGGCTGTACCAACAGGGCCTGCTCACGAGGTTGACGTAGCGGATGGAAGTGTATAAAGTCCCGCTTACGGTGGTAGAAGGAGTGGAGGGAATATTAACAAGTACCTAAGAAGGTGTCTGGGAGGAGGCACTCAAGTGGAAGCACTACAAAGAGCTGGTGCAGGACTGTAGGGATTAAGATGGGCAGACAAGTACAGAGGTTTCCCTGTCCAATCAGTGTGGAAGCTGTTGACTAACAGAGAGAGAATAAGGAGGAAGTTGGGAAGACTGGGAGAGAGAGCAGAAACAGCCTCCTATTGGATATGGAATAGGAAGGAAGAGTTGAGCTGGCAGGCAGACCAAGTGAGCAGTGGCTGGCCACTGCTGCTGACTGCCAGCAGGAGAGTCTTATGGGTGCGGACAGTTGGTACCCATCTGACAGGAAGATTTCTGACGTTGACAGACCCAAAATCGCAGGAACGTCACCGATGACGTGTCCAGACTTTTCAGAATACAAAACTATGAGTTCAGTCTATTAAATTCCAGCTGATTGTTCAGTTCACTGATCAGATCACTTACTCATATTAAAGTTCTCCAGAAGAGAGTATTTCAAGAGATATTCATACATCATCCATCTGTGCTTGGCGCCAAGGCTGAGATAAACAAGGAGTTATCTCATAAAAAGGAACAAACAGTACTGCAAGAACAGACAAAGCCCAGCAGAAACCTTGAGGAGGAGCTTCATCTGCCCTCACCCAGGAACAGCTTCAACAAGGAGAGACATCAGAAGCAAGAAGAGGGGTCCCTATTTGCCTCCAACTCGCTCAACAACACAAACGACCAGGACCAGGGACCACGACCTTCCCCAGTCCCCCAAACCCCTGACAGGTCATCACCCTCCTCCCCACACCTGAAATTCACTGAGGCGATGATGGAGCGGGTCAATGCTGGGCTCAGATCTACCCCCCGGCCCAATCCTTTTTGTCCCCCATAAACCCCCCACCAGAGTGGCCAAAGGTTCGCCATCGAGCCCCGCCCCCTTTAGTCCCTCCTTACCACTTTCATGCTCTGTCTCCACAGTCTGATGTGTGATGTGTGGCGGGTCCGGGCTGCGAGGATTATGACAGTGGTGACTTTTCCCAGGAGAAGCTGGGACCCTGTTTACTAGAAGGTTTTAAAATTTCTGTACTTTTAGGTGACAGAAGGACACGTGTGGCCTGGTCAAAACACAGAGAGCTGCACTCTAAAAGACCTTTAAATATAGTAAACATACCTTGTGTGCCACAGACTGCTCCCAAACACGAGGGGGCAAATAATACCTCTAAAACACTTAAGTTGGCTTTATTAAATGTTAGATCTTTAG
>VVHJ01060266.1:0-35625 GCA_015107715.1 Tylochromis polylepis | reverse complement strand
TTTTTTTTTTTTTTTTTTTTTTTTACATCAGCAGCAGGGACACAAAACACAGGGAAACAGCTTAACTATAATAGTGATGATTTTCAAGGCTCGTTTTGAGCTATGCACTCTAAATTCACATGTGTAGAACATTTAAAAAGATGTCACACTGCTTCACTAGCAAAAAGCTAGAGCTCCTTTATAAACCAATGATTTTTAAAACACCCCAGGAATATCAAGGATGTTGTCACATGTTTTATGACCTTCCAATATTTTCATGGTCTTACAGCATAACACAAATAGTTTATTTATGTATTTATTCACAAATATAAAATTCAGTGTACAGTCTGAAAAATACCACGAGATTAAAATGGCTAAAAATTTATTTCATACTTCCCATTTTCATAAATAAATATGAAACTCTCCTTTAGCATCATTTTCCTTCTTTCGTCGACCACTCGCTGTATGCACCAGCATAATTACATGCACTGAAACAGAGACATAAAAGATGAAAACTGTCTTTATTACATCAAGAACATGCAGTAAAAAGCAGCAATTTTTTAATAATATTATAAAAATGTCTTCTTAAAAAAGTCTTAAAGACTCTTTGCCTTTGTATTAATAAAGGACAGTTGGAGTTTTCGTTTTTGGGCCTTTTGTATGCATGTGTGTGTGTTTTTATGTGTATTATGTAGTATAAACGGTGACTTATTTACTTGACGTATCCTAACTGATGAGCCTTGGTGGTAGCCATTGCCCCTCGCTTGCCCATCTGGCAGTGAAAAACCAGTTCTGGGGCATCCAGCTGTGGCTTTGTTACTCCATACCTAACCTTGAAGTCATCTGGATTCATTTTAAGAGCGCCCTCTACTGTATTAACTGAAGGAATCAAAGAAGAGACAAAGATAGAAAACATGAACACCAAGTACATAACTGCCAGAACCTGAAAAACCAGATTCACCACTACATGCATGCAAACGTTTGTACATAATACAAAGTAAAAAAGTAATATAAAACAGACTTACGTGGAATATTAATGGATCCTGGAATATGTCCTTTTGCCACCTCCTCTTCACTGCGGACATCAATCAGAATGAGATTCGGGCTCTTTCCCACAAGAGCCTTCAATTCCTCATAGGAGATTTCTTTGATAACTAGGAACATGGCAGGAAACACAAGAAACAGTATGATAACCAAATACCACTGACTCCTCAAATACAGGTTTCATGTGACAAATCATCCCGACACGAGAATGCATTATTGATGATCCTTGTCAAAGAAAACCAGTTGCTGTTCATGCGAAGGGATGTAATATGACGTCTGCTCTACCGGCCCACAAAGGTACATGCAAACACACTGATAAGGAAGGATCCTTCCCATTGGTACAATGGTAACCACACAGATAACAGTGCTAACATGACATATGTAGAGCGTCATGTAGCGATCTAAAAACCATCTTGGCTCTATTGTTAGTGCCACAACAACCTGTACATCATAATTACATGTACACGCCCATGCTCCTTTGTTAGGTACACCTGCTCAGCTGTTCATCCTCTGAAATATTTAGTCAGCCAATCACATGGCAGTGAATTTGGACAATAGAAGATTGCAGAAACATTGCCTGGTCTGCTGACTCTTAATTTGCGCTGTGACATTTGAATGGTAGAGTCAGAATCGTTGCTTCCACAACCTTTGGGATGTGGTGGAAGGCAAGATTTGCATTGTGTGCAGGTGACAAATCAGCAGCAATTATGTGATGCTATTGCATCAGTATGGACAAAAATTTCTAAAGAATATTTCCAGCACCTTCTGTAATCTATACCATTAAGAATTAAGGCAGTTCTGAAAGCAAAAGGGGGTCAAACACGGTACTAGCAAAGTGTACCTAATAAAGTGGCTTTTTACATTCTCCTAGTAAGGTAAACAGAGTGCCGAGTTCAGATATCAAAATCAGTGTCAGAAGAACAAGCCAGACTAAACTGTCACATAGTTTCACATCATTAGTTTCTCAATTTAGCTTCTAGTTTAAGCACAAAAAAACCCTTTAAAGACTCCCTAAAAGGAGAACTTGACATCCAGCTGTCAGGCTACAGGCAGATTACCTTCCATGATGGCAAGCATACTTGCTTTTATCAGATGGTGTGAGGAGTGTTACTCTGTAACATATGACTAAAGGTACACTGGACTGAGTGGTTGCTAATGCAACAGGTTATGGTATGCAGATAATTATAAGTAACGATTAAACCTGTTTGTTGTTTGTTGCTCGAGTAACAGAGTACAGTCCTCAAGGAGACTGGTCGCCTCCCGTTTAATCATTTTACTGTTTGCGGAGTCGTTCTTATGCAGCATTTTTTTCTTTCTTTTTGTAAATATTAGAAAGAGAAATGTGTACAGGCGATGGAAACAGCTCAACAAAGTGACCCCAAAGTTTATGAAAACATATAAAAACATTTTTATGAAAACACTGTATTACTGCTTCTTAAACTGCTGTAGTTTTGGTTTGTCATTGTTAAAAATAGTTGTCTTTTACTCATTACGTTAGACAGGTTTCAGTTTATTCAGCAAATTCAGACAGTAGTAAATCTTCTATAGTTCGTTAACCGTATTTGTATGAGTGGACGAAAAAGACTCACCTGTGTTCGCCATCCTGGTTGTTGGATAAAATTAGAAACGCGAATGGCACTGACAATCACAAACGGTATAACAATACTGCATCTTCTTCCTGATATATTTATTTGGTGCTGTCTCATTGGCTCACATATCGTTGGAAGGCGGGGCTTAGCCGGTGAGACTTCATCGCTTAGCCAATCAAATCAACTTGTCACTCTTTTCAAAGTAAATGTAAGAAGAGGTATTTAAAACAATGCATACGCTGAATACTGTTTTACAGAGTACAGTAAGTGGTGTAAAAATTTTACAAAACGTAGGAAAAAGTGTTTTGTGCAAGTAAAATTATGAGTGTGACATGCATATCATATGCAGTGAGCGCAAACCTTTTAATGGTCGCAAAAAAGATCAAGTTAACACAAACACATTTCCTAAACCATTTTATTACAAAAAAATCAATCAGTAGTTGTCTTCTAAAAAATAATATTTACTTTACATTCTGTTTCTGATATATTAAAAAAATAAACAAATCTACAGAAGTTAATTTGCCAGCAAATAAAATCATGGTGACTGCAAAAGAGCATAATAAACTATTTGTTCTCATTACATTGCACATGTACATTGTTATAATCGTATTTACACATTCCTTGAAGGAGTTTAAATAATATTTAAATTCTACAATCACTGATTATACCACTACAGAACTGCATTTGTCCGGCTCACAGTGTTCCACCTGTACTTCAGTAAGTCCATCAGTAGAGTCTCTCTTTCCCTTTCGAAACTTCTGATATTTCCCACAGATCAGAGCTGCTATTACAACCAGTAAAAGGAGAGCGACTCCACCTCCTATGACCCAGGCTAGCAGTGTGTGGTCAGAAGATTCATGAGCTTCATACCGCTTACATGAAAACTCTGAAGGATCGCTGTATCCTGCATTGTTTACCGCCACCACGCACACTTTAGTTCCCACTTCCAAAGATTTGACCAAACCCCGCCGTGAAGCATCCCCAAACTTCGGGACTTCACCGTCCCTTCCCTCGATCACTATTTTGTACTCAGATACCACTGAAGATGGAGCACACCACTGCACCTGTATTTTCCCTCTGTCGCTCCCCTCACTGACTGGCACCAGCGCTTGGATACGTGGTGGGTGAGGACGCACATCAGCTCCACTCATCCCAGGGCAGAGGCACCCAGTTTGCTTTGAAAGTGTAGCACAGGGCACCTGGCTCTCCGAGCAGGGGTTGTACTTGCAGAGCAGAGGTTTCCAGTGCATCTTTGGGAAGGACACCACCCTAGGAGGTGCTTCGGTGGTGTCATAGTCATCCTCATTAATTTCATAATCATCCTGGCTTTCTGAGCCTGTGTCAATTATGCGTATGATCCGTTGACGGGTGATGGGTGGGGAAGCAGAGGCAGCATTAATGAAGAAATGGGAATGCATGGGAGGCAAGACAAAAAAGAGGAGTGCCACCAGGTTCCTGCAAAGTGAGGTCATCTCTGTGGAAAGAAATGACAAGAATAAATATGGTCACTGGTCACTATACAACCATAAATAGACTGATTGATGCAACCTAATCACAGCTTGTTTATTAATCTACTTTTGTATATTAAAAGTATTCCTAATTCCCTTCAGTTCCATAAAGGAAATGAAATAAGAAAGACACTGAAGCAACGGTCACTGTAGCAAAAAAAGGAACTTGTTACTGAATTTGGTTGAAATTTCGGATTAATTAAATAAGCAAAGAGATTCTGCAGTGGTACCAAGGACAAAAACAGTGAGACTTTAACATTTGTTCTCTGTTTTGGCATTTTACTGTATCAAAGGAGACAAAGACAAAAATATTTGTTAAGTGTGGTGAGATACAAAATAAAATTCTTTTATTTCAGCAAATTCAGACAGTAGTAAATCCGTTTGCCTCAGCTTACAGCTCATAAATGCTCTTGAGTATACTCAAACATCTGCAGTATCCTGTCCTGTAATTTGTACCTGGCAGAAAGCCAGGGGAGTTCTGTGGGAACCCAAAATGGACAAAAAGCAGACTGATTTTCAGTCTGGTCAGTTTATAAAATTAATTATAACACTCAGAGAATATTTCTAACACAGTTAAAAGCTAATATTTATGACTAAACCTCTAAAAATAAAACATGGTACTATAAAGTGAATAAAAAATACTGAAATGGGTCTACGGTACCTGTTTAATGCTGGTGGATGTCTCAAGTCTCAAGTCTGAAGTTCTTTGTTTCCACTCTGGCTGCTCTCACATGTGCTCTCGACTGTCTCCAGTTCTCAGTCGTAAGCTCTTTCTCTCAGACTCTCTCCTCCTCATCTACACCCCCTCATCATTCTCTCCCTTCAGGGCCTCCCTCCACGTCCTCTCTTTCCTCTTTTTTCCCTTTTTTGCACTAATATTTTCTCTTTCTCAGCAAGGTTTCTAACTGGCCATCCATGATCTCGCCAGTTGGCACAGATTTTTAAAAATCTGTGCTTTGAATTTTGGTTTCATTGTGTGTTAGTAAGGGTGGGGGTTGGGTGGGTGGGAGGGGCGCCATGTGTCTGCGTGCTGTTCAGCATATTAATTTGCTTAGTAGCAAGGAGAAAGGATTGTGTCTCTATATATTTTTCACAGTCTGTAGGTGTAGCTGTCTATTTTTAATTGTTTTTGTTAAAGCAAAACTTCCCATGTACTTTGCAGGTGTTATTGTGGAAGGGGACAGCACATAAGGTCACCTAACTGCGTGTTTATGTGTGCTTTTGAGAGTGGGGTGGTGGTGGTGGTTGGGGGAGGAGGGGGGTGAGGAATGCTCAGATGTGTATTTATTAAAGACCCCTTCCACCTCTTGTAGCCCCCATTGTGAGACGTTGGAGAGAAACGAATGAGGCCTTGTTTTGTTCTTATCCTTTAATGTGCTAAAGCTGGCAAAAACAACCTTTCATTTTTCACAACATTTTTAATCTTTGTCTTAATTAAGGACAAAAAAACCTTATGAAGCACTTAAAAAAACAACTTCATTACTTTGTTGAGACCTCGACTACGTGCTCATTAAAAAAGCTTTCGGCTGAGATATGCGTGGGGAAATGATAAGCTTTCTGTAACTTTTGAAAAGAACTGAAGCTCTTTTATCAGAAACGAGTGCTCAGTACTGGATGTGCCCATTCAGGGAAATGTTATAATAATGTTGCATGTCTTGGTTTTAATATAATGCAGAAAGCATATTTAACGTTTAAATTTACAATAATGGATTACACGGCAATGAAAAATACGTTTCATTACAGTAGCTGTCTTTCTGAAACTACTTTAACTCAATTTAAGGATAAAATTCCTTCACTGTTAGTTTCCTTAATACCGTGTGCCAGTACAGTGCAGAACAGCAACACAGTCTCTACTTCCACAGAGGTAGGTTATCATATTAATAGTGTTACATCCTTATTGCATATGACTCTGGATACTGTGCTTCCTCTGAAAAAGAAAGCCTCAAATAAGAAGTACTTGTCTCCTTGGTATAACTCTCAAATGCACACCTTAAAGCAGATAACCTGTAAGCTGGAGAGGAAATGGTGTCTCACTTCATTTAGTATGGATAAAGAGTTTGTTGCTCTATAAAAAGCCCTCCATGAAGCTGGGGCATCTTACTGTTCATCACTGATTAAAGAAAACAAGAACAACCCAAGGTTTCTCTTCAGTACTCGTGCCAGGCTGACTTACTTAAGTTTAAAGCATTTCTGTAACCATAAAATTTTATTTTTGACAGACTTTATACTTTGTTCTGTTTGTTACAAACTGAATGTGTGTACAGTTTTATACTCTGTATTCCTCCTCTCATATAAGTATATAGGTACAGTATATTTTTCATTGTGGACCTTTTCATCCTTTTGTGCAA
Organism: Tylochromis polylepis; assembly: GCA_015107715.1. NCBI lineage: Eukaryota > Metazoa > Chordata > Actinopteri > Cichliformes > Cichlidae > Tylochromis > Tylochromis polylepis. The sequence continues at coordinate 29,157 of VVHJ01060266.1, read as the reverse complement.
AGCACGTTTTTTTAATCCTGAAAAGTGCTGTACAATACAAACAACTGTGTTGCACATTGTGATAAGAAAGCACCCTTAGCACTAAGTAAAAATCTAAAGAGCTGTATAATTTATATTTACTGTAAAATGTTTTTAAAAACACAGGACACAACTGCACACCACTCTTTATCAGAGTACCCTAAACATTGTTACTGTATCCCAAATCAAGAGTTATTCCCAGGTAAAAGAAATACATGAGACCAACTAACATAAGACTACTGGTGATTTATGCTGAGGCAACACATTAAAAACTCATTACTTGTTGCTGATACTCCAACAACTATGCTTTCAGGATCCACCCTGAAACTTTCCAACATATCATTGATATCAAATAGTTACTTTGATGTTCGTCTTCTAATAATTAAAGGTAGTCATCAGCTCTCCAGCAGCAAAGAAATACAGCATTAATGTGAATGACATTAATAATGTAGTGGACTGCAAAAAATACAGTGCTGCTCTTTTTCTTGTTTTGTGGAAGGTTTGACCATGCCATTTTGGTAAACAGTCTGAATAATAGAATAGAATAGAATAGAATAGAATAGAATAGAATAGAATAGCCCTTTACTGTCACTGTACATGTACAATGAAATTGTGGGTAATACTGATTTATCTATATTTAAATGTTTTTCAAAATACCTCTCAACAAGAACATTGCCGTGACTCTTGGGTTTTTTCATGTTACTGTTTATTCAGTTATTTTAGTTATTTTGTGTTATTGATCCAGTTCTGAGATATTATAATTGCATTCTAGTTTTCATTGTTTAGTCTCCTAGTTCAGTATTTCCATTGTTTCCTAGTTTAGTTTTTCATGTTTCTAGTTCTCAGTTCTTTGTTTAGCTTTGTTCCCTTTCATATCCAACCTGTTTTAGTTTCTTCTTTGTGTGTCCTCCCCACAGTCTCACTCTCTCGCTCCCCACTGTGTAGTCAGTCATGTCTCTTTAACAATGTCGAGTTTGTGTGTCCTTGTCCATGTCTCTGTCTCAGTGTTAAGGGTTCTTGTTTTATTTTGCTAGTCTCTCGTCTCATGTGCATTATGTTCGGTTTTGCTTCCCTTGCCTCATTAGTTTGATTGAGTTATGTTGTGTCATGTTTTTTCCTAGGTGTCTCCACTCTGCCCTCATCTCCCTCATCCCCACAGCTGCCCTCTCTTGTGTATTTAAACCCTCAGTTTGCTTGTGTCCTTTGTTGCACCCTACAGCTTAGTTTTGCCCTCTGTTCTCTGGGTTTCTTTGTTGACTCATAGGCTAGTTGGTTACTTACCTGAGTTTTTCTATTGTTGTGTAATGCTTCTGAAGAAACTTCAGCATCCAAAGTCCTGCACTTGGGTCCTAATTCTCCCTGCCTCACAGAGTGTCATAACAAACACAATGTGTTGACTTTGCTGGGTCTTCTTCTTTTCCCCCCATTATCCAAAGGACAAAAAGTCTGCCTTTGATGTTCTTTAGTCCCATTTAATTCAACTTAATTTGGTGTTAACTGTAGGAAAATCTAAGTTCATGTTTTTCTCAAACGGCAAAGAGTTGGCTTTGCTTCCTAAGGTCAAAAGCAATCAAGGATCTAAAATGGAAATGGCCATATCTTATAAGTATTTAGGTATGATTATAGATGAGAATTTGTCATTTATATATCCCATTGAAAGACTTGTGTCCAAGCTGAAACTTAACTTAAATTTCTTTTTCTTGGAAATAAATCTTATTTCTTTAACCAAGTAATGAAACATTTGAACCCTGTAACATTTTTACTTTTACTGGATTATAGTTATCTTTATGAATGCACCAGGCCAGTACCTAAAGAGATTAGATCCTGTCTATCTTTGTGCTTCACGTTTTATTACTGGCTGTGGAAATCATGTACATCACTGTTCTCTGTATGTTGCTGCTAAGTGTTCATCTGTGTATAGTGGCAGACTTTCCCATTGCTTGGTTTTATCTATAAATCTCTGCTCAGGCTGATTCTTTCTTATTTGTGTATATCTGTAAAAAACACAACTGATTTAGCGCTTGCTCTCACAATATTATACAAATGTTTGTCACCAGAGTCAGAATGGAATTTGGAAGCAAAGGCTTATAAATACACTGTCCCTGTTTCCTGGAATAATGATCCGTCTGTGTTCACTCTGAATATCGGTTGGAGTTTTTTCTTTATATGATTGGTGGAATTAAGCCACCAATCATTTTAATTTTTACACCTGTGGTTTCTGCTGTGATATATCTCAGACAACAAATCCTGTCTGTACATATGTTAAAATATCATGCAGTTTTGATTCACAGCCTTTGGAATTTAAGTATCTGTTCATGTAAAAGTCTCATTGAGATTAAAATCGCTTTTTAACAAGAGACCTTTACACTGATTTGTAGCTCCCCGTAGTGGTGAATGCTCGTTATTGGTGCTTACTAACCCTTCACCCCTTTAACACCAAAGATGAAAAGTCCTGCTGTCTTTTTTTTCAGTCATTTGAATGTAAAACCTTGCTTACGCCATTGAAATAAATAAATGTATGAATTAATAAATAAAGATTTCTTGCCATCAACATTTTAAAACTATACGTTTCAACTTGCTGAATAAGTCATTATATCAAAATTGTGAGTTAGGTGTCTTAAATTTTCAGCTTACTAACTAAAACCTCTGAGAAATAAATCTAAATTGAGAAAATGACTTGAAATTTCGAGTTAGTAAATCGAGTTTTTCAGATTATAATCCCACATTTGGATTTTTGGATGATATTTTCTCCCCTTCTCCATATCCACGCAATCCAGTGAGTTAGTAAGCAGATAACGTGCCTGACGTCTGCCAGAATGATGTAAAAAACAATTTGATTATCTAAAAATTCAGTTGATAGTTTGCAGCTATTTACAACTTATATATAGCTAAAATGTATTGTTTTAAAATTATAATTAAATATTATTTATTTTAAATATTAGGTCGCTTAATCAAAAGAACAAAGCTTGTAGCAAAAATTCAATTTTAAATGTTAAATTTCACTACTAGTACTTAATACTTTCTCAGGATAACAGACAAGAAAAAATAGAAAAGTAGATATATTTCTTAATGTGTCGATATATAACACAGTCATATTATATTATATTATATTATATTATATTATATTATATTATATTATATTATATATGAAAATGCGCTGAAACGGATGTTTGCATTAGCTACAGGATGTTGTTACTAGTCCGACACAAGGGGGAAAAGCAGGCCACATTCGGGTCTTTCCGTGGAAAGCCACGAAGTACATACTCGTTCTACTGTAACTGTACTGAAGGTCCACCATTGGCTCCAACTGTTCGTCCGCCGGGGAAAGGAGGCGGAGGAGGGGGTGTAGATTTGCTGAATGACGGCTCGGTTTGTGTTGACACTTGAGAGCCGATACAGCCTACGGGAAATGCACAGGCCTACCTACGTTATATTGCCACCTTGTAAAGATAAGAAGAAACGCCTAATTCTTGCTTTTAACACCGGGAGATGTTGATAACCGTGTGGGGACTGCGCGACGGGGTTACACGGAGTCGAGGCGGAGCGGACGTTTTCGCAGGTTGATGATCCTCATTCGGCACCGAGGAGAAGAGCCAACACAAGTAAATACATGGTGTTAGTCTCTATAGGCTGTTAGGCAGGCTTGCATTAAAAGGAAGGATAGGCGGTGCGAGCTAATTCCTGGAAATACAGACCTCCGGCCAGAATGACACACGCTACGTTCGCAGGTTGGAGTTTATTCGCTGAAGTTGACGCTCAGACTTGGGCTGAGAGCAGCGTGTAGGAAGCTTGTATGCCAGGAAAAACACTATCCGTCTTTCACGTTTGACAGATAGCCAATCAAAGCTGTTATTCAAATCGGTGCTCTGATGTCAGTGACCTATATCTCATGCATGTGCACCAAAAGCCCACAGTAACCTCTCCACCAGACCATACAGCATGGGGACCAACGGGCTAGACAACCAAGCGCAGCCGTCCGGCGGAGAGTCCCGGACGGAACGGTCGGCTCCAGGTCCTCAGATGGAGCAGAGGGATGCCCCTCAAGAACCAGACAGGAGAAAGGATGACCAGGGGGACGGTAGCGGGGGTAAAATCGTGAAGGAGGACAGCAATACGCAGCTGATCGAGACCGGGTGCAAGCCACCCCTCATGCCAGGTTCGGACTCCGAGGCGGGTGTGCAGGTAGTGAAGCCCGGCCACGGAGCTGGCTTCGTCCCACCCGAAGGTGGTTTCGGTTGGCTGGTGGTTTTTGCTGCAACCTGGTGCAACGGGTCGATCTTCGGGATTCACAACTCCTTCGGCATCCTGCACATGATGCTGGTGAAGGAGCACACAGACCCCGAAGACCAAACATCCCAGTTCAAAGTGGGTAAGTACTACGGTGAGCTGGAGATGACGCCACAGGTGAGCTGGTGGACAGGAGTAGAGTTCTTGATGCACATTTGGTTTGTAATTATAGGAACATTTTTTAAAAAGTGGAAATTAAAGCTGCCGATATTTAAAGTGTCATTTAAAGCACAATTACTATAATAAACATGTAACATCAACTTTATATTAATTTACAGTACGCAGGTTTTTATATACATATCACCTTAGAAATAAGTGGGATAACTTGAATTCACAGTGGGACACTAAACACAGTGATGAATAAAACAAGTGCCCCACCAGCATGTGTAAAGTATGCATATTACTGTAAATTATTTTTTAATTATTCTTTTCTTCACCTACTTTGAAATTGTGCCTTATGTCCTGTTTGCTTGTTTTACAAAGCACCAGCATTCTAATGAGTTACAGGCACTTAACTGAAAAAGCACCGTGGGCACTTGTTAACTATTCATTAAGGCTATTCTGTTTATCCACAACACAGTTTGATACAAAGAGTCCTTTGATAAAGGTTTTCTCAAAGATATAGTGCGCATAAAGAACTGAATGTTTGTGAACGTTTGGACTGATACTGAGCCGATATTGGTGTGCTGTTTTTTGTTGTTGTTGTTGTTGTTGTTGTTGTTATTTATTCCCCTCTTGGTTCTCAACAAGCAAACAAAGACGGCGACTTTAAGCTGTTTATCACAATATCTCTATAACATTTAGCCAGAACAAAGCTGTTTTGTTAAATGTCGGCCACATGTAATCCATTTAGTAGCTTGATAATAGCAGTTAGCAAGGCTGATATTGGTCGATATGAATGTCTGACCCATGCATTGCTGGATCACTATGGACAGACTTGTTAGAGTCCCCAAGATGCAAATAACTAGTGATAAAAATCCCGAGATAGATATATAAATCAGGGATATTGCTGCTGCTTATAGTATTTAATAAAATCTAACAGGTAATTATTATTAGCGTCACATAATTACTCTACTGACTTCTCCCATTTCAACCATTCTGTTTAGGATTATAAGCTTTCATTACTAAATGTTCAGAATATTTTTCCATCCTTATTCACTGATTGCGCTCAGCTCCCTGCAATGACAGTCAAGGATATCAATCTTAATAAAGAAATCACTGATATTAATTTACAGGAATGTGACAGCTCGGTCTTGCAGTTGCAGATAAATTAGTCCCCACAAACAATGGGGCAAGACTTTTCTCCGTATGCTGGTGCTATACCAGTTGTTCGTAGGAATCTGAAATTTTCTTGTGCCTGCAACTCCAGTAGAAACATTTCTGTTCTTCAGTGAGTTCACAAAGTCAGCGTCCAATTTATTGCTAATGAAGCTCTGGGCTTCTGGGCAACCGTGGCTTCTAGCTTTGTGCTTGTTAATCTTGTTAACAAATACTGACTAAATGAGTAATCATGGGAATTCTTTTTTGGAGGGAGAAGAAAGGGTCCCTCCTTCCTTTCTTTCTCCTCCTCCTCCCCTTCCTTAGTTTGAAAACCGTGAAAGCTGCTACAGCAGTGTGCTGATCCATACAGAGAAGTGTTTTGAGCACAGGAATCATGTAACAGGAGGGAATGTTTTTCTTAAAATCCTCGTCAGGTCCCACAATCACAAGCAAAAGTGAAGGTCACGATGTGGGAAGGGATTATGGCTCTAATGCCGTTTGCTGGAACAAATGTGAACCTTTATTCTTATTATCAGTGTAAAAGCAATAGGGGTGGGGGTGGGGGGGTTATAGGAAAGACATATTATTTATTTAAAGAAGCAGATGGAACTTTATACAAGGTGTTTATATTTCTCCTCCCCCATTTTTTGACATATTTACGATTTCATCTCTAACATTTTCTTGGATTTAATTCTGGGTTGAGCTCATATGTGAACAGATTAAGTGAGGAGGCTGAGATCTGACCTTTTTACCCCAACAGCAGGAAAAAAAACACAGGGGAACAGCTTAATTCCTATGATTTTAAAGGCTTCTTTTGAGATATCCAGTCTAAATTCACACATGTAGAACATTTTAAAAGACGTCAGATTGCTTCAATAGAAAAAAAGCAAAGGACCACAAGAGATAACAAAAGGCTGGATATGGTGAAATCATACTTAGAGACCACCATTAGGCCTTGCTGAGCTCTTTTATAAACCTTGAGATTCTGATAAAAGGACTAGGTGTTACAATCCCTGATAATGCATTGCTTCAAATGGATATCAAATGGCTTCAAATGGCTACCATGAGGAAAGGCAGCCTGAGGAGTAAACAAGTGATTTTCAAAATACCCCAGCAGTATCGAAGTAGGGGATCAGAATAGTAGGTTCTTTAAGTTTTTAATGATGCCAAGGTGTGTGTGGGTTATGAGTCACATATGGTGATGATTTGCTCCGCGATTACAGCATGAGACCTTGAGTCATTTTTTTCCGGTTGTTACCACAAAAATGTTAGTAAACCTGTGGAGTGAGTGCATGCACCCAGCACACCTTTCTTTTGAAAATGGAAAGAGAGGGGAAAAAAAAGAGCGGTGCTTTCATAATCAGCGAGGGGTGAGCCCCTTGTCAGGTGGTGTGTGACTGAACGTGGCTGCGCCGAATGTGGGAGAAAAGTTCAAAATGCAGCTGGCGCTGTTTCAGCTGCAGCAGAGTTGGCAAAGAGGGAATGTGTGTGAAGGGGCAGAAGAAAGGGACTGAGTGAGCGAGGAATTAATTTTTCATTGAAGCCTGAAACTATTTCCATCTATGTGCCACCGTGAAATGGAGCAGGAGGAAAATTGTGATGAGAAAAAAGTAGCTCATCATGTTCTGCTTGTCTCTAAGTGTAAAGTTGGTTTACTTACTGAGCGTTATGCACTTTATTCTCTCAAAAGCATACTTAATGAGGCTGTAGTAACTATACCAGTAGGTTATGGTGTCTCTGTGAATGGCAGAAAACATCTGATGACTCCAGTCGTAGAAGCCCATTGGCTTCAGAGTCACCTACATTACATCAAACCCCGCTAGCTTTAATGTGCTGTGCTTCACAAATCTACACATCAACAGAGAGAAATGCAGTGAAATGTTTCTCGGGGACTTAAACATCACCTGGCTTTCTTCATCGTGCGCTCTTAAAGAAAGATTACAAAGAATGCGTGTGATTTAGCTCAGATATTTATCATTCCTACCACAATGAGCTCTAGGATGTCTAGAGCTATGTCTGCCTCATGCACTGACCACATCTACACTAATGGCACACTAATGGATCTAGTAAGCATAATGTAATAGCAATAACCAGAATCATTAACGTGATTAAGGTCACAGATTCTGCTTCAAAGACTTCACAGAGGAAAAGAACACACTGAGTGAAGGATTCAGAAATTGCATCATGCTCATTCCTGGATATCTTACAGACTGTTCTAGAGAAGCATGCACCAATAAGAAGACTCACTAACTTATTGTGAGCAGTGCTTTAGCCCTGTGGCTTGATGTGGAGCTGAACTAAATGAAGTATGCTGCAGTGAAACTGAGAGAGAATAACAGTATAACTGCTGTCATTGTTGGAAATAAAATCTCCAAAGATTGAAAACACAAGTTCAGTTAACTAAAGCATGTCAGGAGTGTGTTATAGAATAGTTTTACTGACATATTAGGCACATCAATCTTCATTCACTGAATCTAATTGTGTCAAAACTCACTGAAATCTGTAAATAAGCAATTTTTTTTTAAACAAATGGAAATCAATAAAAGCCACAATACGAATAATTCGGATGGCAAACTATTCGTAGAACAAACTGAAGAATTTATCAAAGAATTTTAAAAGATTTTAGACTTCAATTGAAAGCAATACAAATAGGGGAGGTTAAAACTTGTTTCTCTGTGCAAGTGGACTACATAACGTTGATGGTAAATGAATAAGGATTATAGCCGATTGCACTTTAGAATCGTTGTCACATTATTAACTAGTCTGAAAGAAAAGATTTTCCCTCGTAGCCAACAGTTTTAGCCTAAGTAGCAGGTAACTGTTATTTTTCTATCACTGGCCTTGACGGCAGCTCAACATTTACTGTCTTAACATAGAAAACTGATGACTCGTTAGATGAACTGCTAGATGTAAAACAAAAAATGGTGGTGCTTTCTTGCTTGACGTCAGTGCTGATTTCAATATAAGGAACAATAAACTATAACTGAAAGCTTATATTTTCAGCGTAGATGCTGGTGGCTCATTTAGTTAACGGTTATTCAGCTAAGCCTGCAGACACAAAGTGATAGCGACCAGTTGGCAATCCCCAGAAACCTCTGGTTGCTAGGGAAAAATGTATTTTCCCAGAATGTTTAGCAAGTGACAGTGGCTAGCTGAAATTGATTGCAAAGAGGGAGCTGCATCAAAAAAATCCATGCAATCGCTTTGGTTGGTAGCAGATTGTTGGTCCCTCCAATTTTCATAGAAGACACTGACAGTGTCTAAAACACTCACTAACTACTAGCCTAGCAGTATTGAAACTTAAAAAATACAACAAAAAAACAGGAATGGGGCAGGTTCACCTCTAAAGTTCAAAGTGCGGTTTGAGTTGCTGGTATTGAAGCTTGTTTCCACAACTGAACATTCTTTGTTATTCTTTGAAATTCAAGTTATTAAGTCAAAATTTTGAGAAAATAACTCAAAATTCCAACATAGCTCTGCCAATCAGGAAATGTTTGCTTCAGTGGCAGAAACATTCTTCCTTACGTTGCAGTGTTTACAGACAAGTTGGTGTCTTGTCTGGATACGACTTCAGGGAAGGTCCCGCTTTTAGCTGTCACTCTGGAGAAACAGCTTACCTGGTCCTGTCACACTGATAGCATTGCAGCCAAAATGGGTGGAGCAGTATCTGTGCTAGTTATGCGGTGGATAGCTCAGTCAGACAGATCACACCATTACTGGGTTTATCTCATCTTGACTATCGATCAGCTGTTTGCATAGAACAAGATTACGTGTTTAGCAGTTTGTTGTTTATCCAGGGTAAGTGTAGAGGGCCTGCTGTTGGATAAAAGTAGGGGACACACTTTAGTTTTCTTTCATTACATTTCAACTGTTGCTACACCTGTTATTATTAGTAAGAGCTGCTATTATCCAGCCCCACAGAAGCTTAAAAAATGTATTCCTTTTTACTAGTCGAAAATTAATTGCCCTGTCACCTGTAGTCTGATTTATGGCTATATTTTTCTTAATTTAATTGATTTCTTGGGTCCAGTTTAAATAAACTTAATTACTCTTGATGTTGTGTTCCTGGTTCAAAGACTTTGAGGCAAGCTTCTGCAAGATAGGCTCCATTAGTAATGCTGCAGGCAAGGGAGAGCCTTTTTAACTCAAATTCACGACGTTTATGCATTCATAAATTTAAGTGTTGAAAACCCTGAGAATACTGAAATAACAGGGACATGCTGCATTCACACTCACTGGCCTGGACCTAGGAAAGCAACCATTTAATGATATGAGTAGGAGAAAGAAAAATATCTGAAGATTAAAAGCACCCATTTGCTGCATGCTAACAATATATAGTTAGGAATAACTATAACAAGTCAAAACTAGTCAGCGACTACTGAAAGTTGTCTTCCAAACACTGAGTTGTGCTTGATCATATCTCTGTTTTCTTTGCGTGACCTTGTCGTGCATTATTTATCTTGGCCATCGTTAGCAGTCAGGTAAAAAATAACTTTTAAACTCTGTTTTACTTTAAACTCATTGATTTATTGCCTAAAGGCAACAATGGCATTTTTATTTGAAGTCTTCCTAATATTAAAAAGCCTGTAACAGAACATTAAGAAGACAATGGGGAAGAATGAACTGCAACATATGCTTATAACATTTGTATACACAGTGGTTGGAGAAACGGGGGAAACCTTCACAACAATAATTCCAGGTTTCACTCTGTTTCTTTAGTGGCCAGAATCTAGTTGTTCATTATTTTAGATGTGCTTAATAATCATCAGTCACTCAAAAACATCAAAAACAAGTGAAGTAACACAATATTCTGCCTAGAAATCCAGCAGCTCCCTGTGTTGCCAAGAACACGTCCTAAATCATTAGCGTAGGGCTGTGCTCTTGGTAGGTAGTGCATTATTGTTTTTCCCCTTCTCCAGATTTCTCCAGCATCTCCCAGGGCAGCTGGAAATCTCAGGTTGGCAGATCAGCATTTTTAGCATTCCAGTGGACAGTGAAATGGGTTCAGGTTGGAAAAAACTTTCTTGAAGCTCCATGTGCTCATAAAAAGGTATATAAAGATGTGCTAAAAGAGGGATTGGACTGTTATTGGTTGATTGTGGTTAATTTTTAGGGATTTTTTTTTCTTTTATTTAGATAGTGCACCTAAGATAGACAGGATGAGGTCCATTTAATCAGGAGTTTAGCTGGGAACTCACCTCCTGAGGACATTTTAGGATATGGGGTATTCATCCTAACTGCTGGAACAACAGTGTGCCCTCAATACCAAAATGCATCTGTTTATAGATGTTGTTGCAGAAACTATTAATTCAGTCCAATCCAATTAATTTCACTTGTGCTACTACACCGACACATGACATACTATAATCTCTGCAAAACATAGCCAATAAAACAAAAAAGGATTACTCCTTTCAGCTTTATTAATAGTGTCAACACAAGCAGTTCACACTTACTCTCAGCCTGAAATATGATACGATTAGTAAACATAAGAGGGAATGGTTGATTTTCCTGTGAGTGGTACCGAGTAAACAACTCAAGGAGCATCCTGAATGATAGCTTTGCTGTCAGAGCTCATTTATGGTCTGAGCCTGAGCTGTTTGAAGACACTCTTAGTTGATCTGTGACAGATGGTCCTCCAAATGCCTTCTGCTAGCAAGTCTTTGCGAACTGTGTAGCCTCACCTGTTGTACTTTCTGTATTTGTGCTAACACAACATCCTTATCATTCTAATGTCTTTATTGCATTTCTGTGTTATGTTGCCATTTGATACAAGCAGCGTTTTCTCATGCTTTAAAATGAATATTGTTTCCTTAACTTGGTATGGTATTGATTATTGTAAAATAAAAAGGACTGATTTAAGGGTGAGGTTTATGCTCATCTTCATCTTCAGAGTGTTGTTTTTGGACTCTACTGTAGTATTCGTGGATGATTCACAGTTTTAAAAACCCCCAACATGTTTTATCTAATACTGGACCTTGGTGCGGCTTCTGAGATTCTCCACTGCCAGACACAAGAAGTTTGAGCTCCTTTCCGGCCAAATTTCTCACGATTGATTTGACTGACCATATTAGGGGTATGTGCTCTTATCATATGGATCAAAGAGTAGAAAACAAATGCTCTGAATCTGTGCATTTGGAGCAGTTTGAAGCCTGAGCTGGGTCATAGGGATTACTCGTACATATTCCGATCTTATTTTTTGAAATCTAAAATAAAGAAAACAGGTTCTATGATTAGCAAAATACCAGAAATCTTTAATGTCAGAGTCGGCTCCTCATTTAAACTTCTTTTTGTGCAAAAAAAAAAAAAAGTCTCCAGTAGGCCTGTTGGATCGTAGCAGTGTAAAAGCAATGTGTTTGTGTTTTTCAGATTATTATTATCCCAGCACCTGCTAAGAGCATTTTATGTTGCCTTGAGGGACAAAAATACGTATGACTATTGTTTCTTTAGGAGTAAGTCCCCAAGACACTTTCAGAAAAGTATGATGCATTGTTTAGGTTCGTTAGTATTTCCCCATGTCTGCGTCAGCCATGGAAAATATCGCCAGAAAGCATTTGAACAGATGTGTTTTTGATTGTTTGAGCTCACTGGGTCAGCAACAATAATTTTGAGGTTAAAGCAGCAGTGCGCTGCATTCGCAGACGTCTAAGCGGATGGTTTCTGACACCGCTGCATACATTGGGAGTGAAAGAAAATTTCGCTGGTACTTCTCAAAGCAATAAAAACAAAAACAACAGCAAGGGATCTTTCCAGGGACAGCGTCTTCGTTATTCTGGAAAACCCACAGACCATATTCTGAGCAGTTTCCCTTGAAAGTATCTTACTTTCTGCCCCCTTAAACAAGGGGACCAATGACCTACTGTTCCTACTCTAGTCATTTGATATGAATGCTGATATTCTCAAATTAAGACTGAAAGTTGGCAGTTAGACCTCATTATTTCATTTCAAATCCAGTGCCGTGGACAACAAAATAGTGCCAGTTTGTGATTGCACTACGGCTGCTCATAAAAAAGAATCTGTGAACCCAATAATTTAGTAACTGCACTGTAGGTAATTTAATGCCTGGTTAAATTTCAACATTGTTATGAATGGAGTAACAGGACCTCTGTGATATGAATGACTTAATTTTAGAGTTTTAGTGTACTTTTAGCTGTCAAATATATGGTTGTCTAGGATAGCGATGTACCAACACATGACACAGATCAGATTAGACACAGTTATATAAATATATATTTTAATTACATAACACATAGAAGAAATCCACAAAACACACAGTTGTCTTGCATGCATATATTACAGCTGTCTTAGCATAAAGCATGCTAAACTCATTAGTCTTATATAAACTTCTTCTTATATAAAACAAAACCCAGCAGCATTTTTCTGCCTTAAGTGTTACTCCAACATACATATGGGTCCTATAGAGCCTGCTGCTTCTTGTCAGACTGCATCTATCACGTTAAGAGATGGAAGCTTGTTAAGCCCCTTCTTTGCTACCCCACACAGAAAGACTTCTTTTCATTTGGCTCCAGTCTCCCTCACTGTGTTCTTTTGCTTTTGTTTGAAAGTGTCTGGACCTAATCCCCTCTAATGAGCACAGTGCACTCAGTTGTTGTGTCAGGACACAGGGAAATGGGGCTTTGTTGTGGGGCTGGCTGGAATATAGAGTATGCTGTAAGGCAATGTGACACGGGCCTGTTGTTTTGACCCTCTGATTTTACATTGGACCTTTTAGTTTATCATGTCCACAATGTTTTTGGTGGACTACTAGTACTTCAAGTGCTAGAGCCATTAAAAAAAGCAATACTGAAACTGTATTATAATACCAAACTGGCCAATTTGAGTGTTAACAAACAGTTTACATCTCTGTGTCAGACAGTGGGCAAGGATGAGTCTGCAAGAAACAGCATGCTAGCAGCAGTGCATGTCCAGATGGGAAAAGCCACATTCACTAGCTGAGATTGGTGAGATTAAGTTAAGAGCCTGTGGTATTTTCCAGACAAACCAGCTGGACATCTAGTATTGAACAGAAAAAAGGAAATGTGTTACAGGTGGTAGTTTAAGTGGTCTTGAGAGCTACATCAGTAAGAAATAATATCAGAAGCTGGGGAAATGCGGTGAATTTAATTCAGGAATAGAATCACTCATAACTATTAGCCAGTTCACACTTTTAGGTAACTTAAGGTAACTTAAAGGGCACTGTTTTTATGTTAGTGAATTTCATGGTATGTATGCTGTTTAGAAATTGACTGGACTGGAAAAAGTTCAGTCAAATTCTAAACAGCATACATAAAGCTCAAGTCTTTCACCTTGAGCTTTCCCTCTGCATGCACAATTTAAACATCGTAATGCAGACAGTTTGAACTCTCTCAATCAGTGTGACTCTTACTCATTTAAAAAAAATTCTATGTCCACTCAGTGCAGATTGCACTGAACAAAATTTCATTTTTTTATAAATTACATTTTATTTATTTATTTTTTACACTGATAAAAAATACCACTATGCCACAGTTTGAGCATCTTGAATGCTGAATTTTATTTTTTTGCTTTTACTTTCAGAAGGTCTGATAATATAGAAGTTCCGTCATTTGGTAGGATGAAGCATGTTTCACTTTGACGCTAGAGCTAAATCTTGGTTAGTAGAGACATGTGATGTAACCATTAGTCCTAGCACCTGTTGGTGTAAAATCACAATTTCATTGGTTACTTACAATACTTTAAGCATCAGTTCTGGTGACAATTCCTACTTTGAATCTGGCATTGTTACTTGTTCCAGAAGGGCTGTTCCGAGTATTTCAGAACAGCTGGGATTTTCCCACTTAACCACCTCTAGAAATACAAAATATGGGTGGTGGTTCTCTGGGTGAAAAGGCCATATACACGGCACATGTCAGAGGAGAATGGAGTGACTGCTTTAATATGAAGGCAGCAGCAACTCAAATAACCACCTGTTAAAATCAAAATATGCAGAGGAGTATATCTGTGTGCACAACGCATTTAACCATACTACACCAGCAGAAGGCCACACCGGGTGCCACTCCTGTCAGCTAAGAACAGGAAACCGAGGGACAGGCTTACCAAAACTAAATACTAGAAGACTGGAAAAATATTGGTCTTGTCTGATGAGTCTTGAATTCTGCTGTAGGATTCTGATGGTAGGGTCAGAATTTGGTGTAAACAACACAAAAGCATAGATCCATCCTGCTTTGTAATAGTGGTTCAGGGTGCTGGTAGTGGTGCAATATTATGGGTCATATTTTCTTGGTTCAATTTGGGCTCCTTAGTACCAATTAAGCATCATTTAAGCATCACATCCTACCTATGTATTGTAGCTGACCATTTATGACCAGAGTATATACATTTTTTTTATGACAGCTTCCATCTGGATGTCACAGATAAAATCATCTCATGCTGGTTTCTTGTACATGACAGTGAGTCCACTGTACTCAAATGGCCTCCATAGTCACCAGATCACAATCCACTAGAGCACCTTTGGGAAGTGGTGGAACAGGAGATTCACATTATGGATGTACAGCAAGTGTGTGACGCTATGATGTCTATACGGACCAACATCCTGTTTCCATCACCTTGTTGATTCTCCTTGCAGTTCTGGGAGTCTAACCCAGTACTGCAAGATGTATCTAACAAAGTGACTAGTGAATGTGTGTCAAGAGGATTTAATACATTATACTATTAAATCTACTGAAATTGTTATTGAGGATGTAGATGCCACCTATATGGCTGGGCATAACACCCCCCCCCCTTTTTTTTACCTATTTAATTTGAATGAATAAACTGTAGAAAGACTAGAGCAGTGTCCCATGCTTTAATCGTACTCTGTGTACTACCACACGTATACATGTACAGTATAGTACATAGCGTTTAGGCCAACATCCACATTTAAGACTATTTATACAGTGCTGCACAGCTCATGTTTCACTCTGAGCTCAGCATGTGTGTTTGTTTGTGTGTGTGCCTGAGTGTGTGTGTTTAGGTAGATAAATCCTGTCATCAGGCTGTTTAGTGATCTCTCTGGTCTCATTTTTATTGGACTGTTGGACCAGTGTGACCCAAAGCCCAGACACCATGGTAGACATTAAAGCTACCTTTGCTCCCGCAGAGACTGGACCCAGACATGTGTTTGTTTGTACTACAGGGTACGCGGTGTCTCTGCTAGAGAAATCTGCCTCGTTATGTTTTAACACTGCATGCTCTACAGGCCAGAACTATCCACTTTGATTCACTTTTTGATCTGCTTAATCACCATGAGAAATCTTATGGAGTGTGTCTGATCTACATGATGTAAGTGTAGACACAATAATGAGTAGAGTTACATAAATGTATATTAATAGCAAATCACATCAGGTGGTGAGAGAGTCACAAAGACAGAGAAGTTCCCAAAAAAACTAGTGTGCACCATACAAAGCTTTGTAGTTTTTCAAAGCTTCAGCAAATCTTGTGGGCAAAATTCTTATTGTCTGAGTTCATTAATACCTGTTGTATAGGGCATTTAAAGGCAAGACTCAACATGCTACACATGTTTACTCTGAGTGTTGTTGCTGCTGAGGTCAGGTGGCAGATTTGCAAACAGCTTGCAAACTCTCAAACACTTTTAACAAAATATAAAGATTTGCACAGAGGCACAGGCATACGTGCATGAAGGCCTTGTTGTTGTCCTTGTTGTTGATGCCTTTTTTAACTTTCATGGAATAACTTCTACAAGGGAAAAAAAGGGATATCTTTTAATGGTCAAGGACTGCACAGACTCTGTTCTTTACTTTGTGTACAAACAGATATAACACTGTGTTTTATTTACTTTAGGTGATAGGTATGACACCTGAGATTTCCACATGCTTCCGATGATGAATTCTTTCTTCTCTCAACTTCCTCTCCAGCCTGGGTTGGGGCCCTGGCCATGGGCATGATCTTCTTCTGTTCACCTGTGGTCAGCATGTTCACAGACCACTTTGGCTGTAGGAAGACGGCTGTCAGTGGGGCGGCGCTGGCTTTTATAGGGCTGCTCAGTACATCGTTTGCAAAGTAAGACACCTTTGTCAGAGATGTCCTTTCAAAAACTCAAGCCACAGCTAAAATTAGACACGAATAAAACCATGTAAAATAATATGCTAAATCAGAGCCCATAGCAGTTTTGCCCTTTTGGGCCCCCAAGAGGAAATTCTGTGGGTAACCCAGTGTGAGCTTTCACATGGAAAACCCATGTGGGCCCCATGTTGGCTAACCCAGGTCCTCTATGAGGGTTTTCTGTGGGCAACCTACCCTGGGTTTATTTATTATTATTTTTATGCTAGTTTTTCTTCCTTATGTCCTTTTTTTTCATTGTAGTTCCTTGATCCTTCGCTACTTCACATACGGCATATTGTTTGGCTGCGGCTCCTCCTTCGCCTTCCAGCCCTCGTTGGTCATCCTAGGCCACTACTTCCGCCAGCGCTTGGGTCTGGCCAATGGTGTGGTGACCGCTGGTGCCAGCCTCTTCTCTATGGGCCTTCCGGTGTTACTCAAAGAGGTGGTGGAACCTTTGGGCCTCAGCAGAACATTCCAGATCCTCAGCATCTTCATGCTGATCCAGGCTCTGCTGGCGCTAACGTTCAAGCCTCTGCTCCCTGCTGGGGGAGGCATGGGCCCCCAAGGAATAGGCCCTGACCCTGCTGAATCCCAGACTCAAGCTAATGCTCAGGGTGGAAGCAGGTGGAGCAGGGCGATCGCAACCATCAGGAAGTACTTCAATCTGCGTGTGTTTCACATCGTAACATACCGAGTGTGGGCGTTTGGAGTAGCTACAGCTGTATTGGGCTATTTTGTGCCATATGTCCATCTGGTAAGAACATCTCTCATGGGCTTCTCATGGGTTCCTTAAGAGAGTCAAGACTGTACATTTTTTAAGAAGTAATTGTTTTTAAGTGTTGCTGCTTTATAAATATTTACAATAAGCTCAGTTTATTTGTGATAGATAAATGAAAGATTATATAAAGAAAGAAACCCCTGTTTAACAGCCTTTCAGTTATTTCTGCTGTGTTAAAACATTCTGACCTCTTTATTTATATTATACGCTTACACAAAGAGCATTAGAGATCAGTGGGGTTCATAATCATGGGTTTGATGTAAAAATGCTTTTTCTCAGCTGGCACTGGAAATGAGGGGGAGTGATATTGATGTCAGAGCCATACTGTTGCACTGTGGGCGGTCTGGTGCCATTCATCTTCTGTAGGCCTTTCGGAAAGAGGGCAATTGAATGCATGTCAGCAGAGTAAATGAGCAGTGGCTGAACATCGGCTTTGTCCCTCTCAATAGGAATAACAGAATTTGTCACAATAGCTGCTGTGAATAACAGCACTCAGTTGCCAGGAGTTAATTGTGCTCTTCTTAATTTTTTTTCTGCTTCAGTGTACATATCTGCCCTGGAAATGTTCTTCCTTTGAAAAGGGTTGCCCAAGTGGAAAAATATATATTTTAAATATGTCATGTTGAAGCCAAAGAGTTTGACAGTAACTTACTTTTGGTTACCTAAATATCACTCAGCTACAGAGACCGAAAGTAGAAGAACTTGATTTATCCCTTTTGTTTACATCCAAAAACTCAGGTATGTTTTCAAAATCTGTACTCTGATTGAATTTGGTGTGTGATAGTAAGATAGTAAAAAATGAAGATGAAGTGTTAAGTTGCTGTGAAGTTGATCTCCCTCTATCCAGATGTCGGATGTTCCAGTTCTGGCCTCCCTCTGTCAGGTCTGTTGTTTCAGGCCCGGGCCCAGATGTAAACACTGCCCCGGTCTTTGTATTGGCTCGACCATCTCAGGAAACCTCTCCTGTATGGCCTCTCTGTATCCCTAAACATACCTATCCTATGGCCATTGATGAATGTAGACCTTCAAAGCAGAGCAAATATTTCACAAGGACCAGCATGTTCAGGAAAGACTTCAGAGGGTGGTTTCATGTTTTGGATCTAATTTGGGGGTCACGGCTAAAGGGAGTGGGAGGCTCTGACCTATATGCGTTCAGGCTTGCTGTTCCGCTGTTCCAAAGGTCTGTTGATGAGGACATTTTGTTAATGTTTGAGGTTGATTTGGGGTAAAGGATGAACAGTTCCACTCCAACAAATGCTGAGTGTAATGTTTTCTCAGCAATGAAGGACAAAAAAAATACAGTTTATGAGCACGTTGTATAATATCTTTGTCAATGTTCGCAGCACAGTAACATGATGGACATTTACAGACTAACAGTGTCCACAGTAATGATTCTGTCTTGTTGTGTCTCTCAGATTAATTTTGTAAAAGAACAGTTCAAGGAGACCAAAAAGGAGTGGGTGCTCCTTGTTTGCATAGGAGCATCATCAGGGGTGGGACGCCTCACTTTCGGAAAGATTGGGGACCTCATTCCTGGTCTACAGAAAGTCTACATGCAGGTGAGGGAATTACTGAAGCTATAAAATTATGCAGACTGCTTTTTTTTAGTGTTTTGTATGTTTTTGGGAAACTTAATGCAATTCACAGTGTGTGTGGTCAAAAAGTGGTTTTTATACAACTTGCCTCATTCACCCTCACAAGCACTTTTTTTCTGTGCTTTTCCTGTCATGTAAAGCAAACAGTCCCAGACCATCACACTACCACCACCATATTTTACTGTTGGTATGATGTTACTTTTCTGAATTGCCGTGTTACTTTTACGCCAGATGTAACGGGACACACACCTTCCAAAAAGTTCAGCTTTTGTCTCGTCAGACCACAGAGTATTTTCCCAAATGTCTTTGGGATAATCAGGATGTTTTCTGGCAAAACCTAGATGAAACTTTATGTTCCTTTTGCTCAGCAGTGGTTTTCATCTTGGAACTCTGCCATGCAGATTATTTTTGCCCAGTCTCTTCTTATGTTGGAGTCATGAACACTGACCTTAACTGAGGCAAGTGAGGCCTGCAGTTCTTTGGATGTTGTTCTGGGGTCTTTTTTGACCTCTTGGATGAATCGTTGCTACACTCTTGTGGTAATTTTTATTTATTTATTTTATTTTATTTTGGTTGGCCGGCCACTCCTGGTACAGTCCACCACTGTTCCATATTTTTGCCATTTGTGGATAATGGCTCTCACTGTGGTTCGCGGGAGTCACACAGCTTTAGAAATGGCTTTTTAACCTTTTCCAGACTGAGAGATCTCAATTATTTTGAGTCTCATTTGTTCCTGAATTCCCTTGGATCACAGTATGGTGTCTGGCTTTGTCAGGCAGGTCCTATTTAAGTGATTTCTTGATTGAGAACACATGTAGCAATAATCAGGCCTGGGAACTCAGCTTTTCAAAGATGTGATAGACCACAGTTAATTTATGTTATAATGAGGAGGGGCAATCACTTTGTCACACAGGGCCATGAAGGTTTGGATTTTTTTCACCTTCATTTAAAAACTGCATTTTGTGTTTACTTGTGCTATCTTTGTCTAATATTTACATTTGTCTGATGATTTGAAACATTTAAGCGTGACTGTCACGTCTGGCGAAGCAGACGGCGTGGAGTGGATGAGAATGAGGACCCAAATGCAGACACGGATGCAGGAGAATGTTTAAACAGAAAACGAGCCTTTATTTACGGCTGAACAAAACTGCAAACAGGTGGAACAGAGAAAACTAACCAAAACCTAAACTGGGGAAAGCTAAGCATAAACATAAAACCTGAGGATTGAAACCAGAAACAAAGGATGAGGAACCAGGAAACACAGGGAAAGCTGATGGAGGAAATGCTGAGGCAACACGGGGAAGACACGCAGAGGTAGATCAAGTTCAAAACAAAAAGTCCACAAAAATACTGGAGCTCATGAAATAGTTCAAAACAAAAAGTCCATGAAAGGCACTGGAACCCAGGAAACCGTTCAAAACAGAACGAACAGTTCACAAACTGTTCAGGGGTCGACCCAGAGGGTGACGGCACAACAGTCCATAGTTCAGTAGTCTGGGGGATCGACTGCGTGAAAAGCGGCAGTAGCGCAGGTGACGAAACAGTTCAGGAGGCCGGCCTTGTGGAAGGCGGCAGCGCAGACACCGTTCAGGAGGCCAACAGCGTGGAAGGCGGCGGTGACGACAGAGCAGGTCCGGAGGCCGACCGTGTAGAAAACGACGGCAACACAGTTTAGGAGGCCGCCAATGATGGCGAAGATGCTCAGCCGATGGCCTGGAAAGTGGCCGGTGACGGTGTGGTGCTGGACGTGGACGAGCAGGCTGAGCAGGCCATGGACTAGCAGGCCATGGACAAGCAGGCTGAGCAGGATGTGGACGAGCAGGACCAGACACAGGCGCTGGAGCTGGACCAGACGGTGGTGTGGCAGCCACAGGTGACGGAGTTGGTGGTGGCTGAATGGACTTACCAGAGTCGTCAGTGGACACGAGGAGGTGATGGACAGGCTCACCAGAACCCCCAGCGGACACAAGGATGTGCTGGCTGGGCTCTCCTGAACCCCCGGCTAATGAGGAAGGTTGCTGAACTGGCTCTCCTGAGCCTTCAGCAGAAACAGGTGGCGGCGTGGGAGCTGCAGAGTCCTGGACTGGCTCTCCTGAGCCTCAGACAGGAACAGGTGGTGGCGTGGGAGCCGCGGAGTGCTGGATGGGCTCTCCTGAGCCTCCAGTGGGAACAGATGCAGGGCCAGCAGGTGTGGAGACCTATGGCTGAACAGGTGGCTGAGCAGGTGACTGAGCTAATGACTGAGCTGGTAACAGAGCTAATGACTGAAGTAGAGGTTGTAGTGGTTGTTGTGATCGTGGTTGTAGTGGTGGATTAGCAAGTGGCTGAACTAGTTCTCCTGAGCCTCCAGAACACAAAGGAAACTGCTGGACGGGCTCACCTGAGCCTCCAGCAGCGTGCAGGCACCTGCCGGACACTAGCCACTCCCACCTGAGTAGTAGGTACGGGTGCAGAGGTGGGTTGTGTCCTGGCTGGCCTCACCCTGGGGCCGGCATGGGTGCCAGGGCAGACCGGACACTAGTCACTCCCACCCGAGGAGTAGGTATGGGTGCAGGAGTGAGCTGGTTCACGGCCATCCTCACCCTGGAAGCCAGAACAGGCACCGGCGATGGCTGGGCAGCTGCTGTCCCCACCCGAGGAGCTGGTACGGGTGCAGGGGCTAGCAGAGCCTCAGCCAGCCTGGAAACCGGAGCAGGGACCAACCGGAAACTAGTCACCCTCACCCGGGAAACTGATTCGGGTGCAGGGTGAAGGCTGGACTGCAGCTGCACTGGGAACAGGAACACAGAGAGGCAGAGGAGCAGGCTCAGAAAAAACAGATTCATCAAAAATGGGTTTCAAACCCTTTCCACCATGACTAACATTTTTTTACAGTTTTTGAGGTTGGGCGGACAAACTGACTTGAAGCACACTGACTTGACACAATCTGGGTTGACACACTCTGAATTGACATAACCAGAATTGACATACTCTGGGGTAACAGTCTCAACAGTCTTTGACTCAGTAACATTGCTGAAAGTCTTTGATTTAATAGTGTTAACAGTCTATGAAAAATGGCTGTCCTTTACTAGCTCGAGAGGAGCAGAACAAAAACAGTTCTCCCAGTCCAACTCTTCAGCCAAGAAAGAGATCCCAAATGTTTTTGATGTGAGTTTATAGTTTTTACATTGTGTAGTCTTTGGGGAAGCATAGGAGAAATAGTCACTTTGACTCACCACCGGGAGTTGCTCAGCATGGTTAGCATGACGGTGGCGTGAGCGCCGCTTCCTCCGGGACGAGGAAGCCGGCGGGGTGAACAGCTGGCCTCTGGCACGCAGAGCGGCGATGCTGAGGCTGGAGCGTGTGCATCAGAAGAAACGTGGAGGATTCCCACCTGAACCGGCTGAGGCTTGGGTGCAGGTGGAGCAACAGGTGGGGGCTTTTGGTGGCTACGGGGAGCTCTGAGAGCCAGCCAAGTCCTGCGGAAAATGCGCTCATAGTCGGGGGCGCGCCATGGCTTCCAGCGGAGCTCTTCCTCCAGCTGGGCGAAGGCTGCCTCCCGCCACTCGTGCAGCTCGAAGTCTGCTGGGTCCATAGTATGGTCGGATTGTACTGTCACGTCTGGCGAAGCAGAGGGTGTGGAGTGGATGAGAATGAGGACCCAAATGCAGACATGGATGCAGGAGAATGTTTAAACAGAAAGCGAGTCTTTATTTACGGCTGAAAAAAACTGCAAACAGGTGGAACAGAGAAAACTAACCAAAACCTAAACTGGGGAAAGCTAAGCATAAACATAAAACCTGAGGATGGAAACTGGAAACGACACAGGGAAAGCTGACGGAGGAAACGCTGAGGCAACACGGGGAAGACACGCAGAGGTAACACAGACAATCTGATGAGGAACAGAGGTGAACACACACTATATATACACAGAGGGAAACAAGGAAATGGCACACAGGAGGGAGACACAGCTGACACTAATCAGATGAGACAAGACTGGGAGGAAGAAAAACAGATTACACTGGCGCACAGGACGTGAGACTCTCCAAAGTAAACAGGAAAACCTGAACATTTACAAAGACGCAGACTAGACCAGGGGACACGGCTGACAGGGGAAACATAGGAGATGCTAGACAGGAAACTAGACAAGGGGCATGAAACACAGGGGAGGCATCAAGGCAAAACCAAAGAACTAGAAAACTCCAGAAAATATAACAAGAATTTAACCGAAACAAAGGATATTAATAATCAAAACATAAACACTGGGTCATCAGACTCAGCACCATGACAGTAACAAACATTAAAAAATAGAAAATCATGAAGGGGGCAAACACTTAACACTTTGACATAACTGTATGCAACGACATTGTTTGTTAAGCACAATTTTACTAAAATATTTATTTTTTATTACCTTGTTGAAATTAGAAATTAATTTGTATTAATGGCATTACGTTTCTATGGGATGAAAAGCAGTTTTGCCAATACTAGGGGAATTACATGACTGGATAATGTCAGGGACTATTCAGTTCCTGGAAAATAGACGAAAGTTACGTGAGAGCAATTTGTGCGGTGAATACAAACAGGAACTGACATTTCTTGCTGGTGCACGTGTGGCATCTGCTCAATGCAAACAGAGAGATCCATTGTTTTGACTAGAACCAGCAAACTCATTCAAGCACCTCACTAAGCAAAGGGGCACTGAGTTACAGATTAATTAAAATATAAAAACTGGTGGTCTGTGATATCAAACAAGAAAGTATATATACTTCTTAAGCTTCATTTGCAGTATTAGTCACATAAAGAATTTGTTGACAATGTGGCGGTGAATATTAAAGAGTCTGGTTATGCAAGAGTCTTTTATAGAATGAAATCAATTATCTTTCTTTTGTCCAAGTGTTGAACACAATTAATTGCTTAATTCCACATTGTTGTAGTTGTGAAGGGATTTAAAGTAACAGTCTTTGGCTCATTGTAGTGACACAGAACAGTCATTCACAGCATTAATGCCTTAGACCCACTGCTCAGTTTGCATTGTTAGACAATAGTTTTTTGTACACTTAGTGAACAGACTGCTTTATATGCTTTATATTCTTCATAATCCATAAGTGTTTAGTTCATTAATCAGATTGATGAGGGCACTAGTCTTAAATTCACTTGGGTGAATTACCACGGTTAACATAACTTTGATGCTGAACTTTGGCTTGACGGAGATGTCAGAAGAGAGCGATATGGTGCCGAAAGAGTCCTGGATTGAAAAATTAATTAAAAAATTCTGAATTGGCAAAGACGTTTTTTAGAATTATAACTTCCTGGGAAAATAACCTAATGTCTTTAAAACCTTGCTTTTTTTTTTTAGTTCTGACTGATACATAGATTTTTATGTGTTGTGACCACAGAAATAAAGTTAACTTAAATAGTATTTCAACGTAACTGTCTGTATAAGTGCCAACAGGAGGTACTGAGATGACAGCCAAGTGGCAAGATTTACTCATATCAGAACTTTGTTTTTTGTCCATATTTAAAGTATGTATGAGAACATATCAGGACTTTTTATCGTTCGTGACCAATTTCTCTGGCAGACAAAGTACTTTCTAGACCTTGGGGTTTTTTTTTTTCTTGGTGGAGCCAGTAGGCGGAGGGTGTGCCCACTTCCATACATAACCAAATCTGCCCGAGGCCAGATTTACATGCACGAACAAAGGCAAAAAGAAAACAATATGAGCCAACTGACTACGTTAAACACATATTCATCTGTCAAAAAGATTTACAATGTTTAGAGACCATCAAGACATTCAAAGCTTGTTTATGGGTTCTTGCTGTATTTTTCAGGTGGTCTCCTTCATTGCTCTTGGCCTGATGTCCATGATGATTCCTCAGTGCTCGATGTTCGCGGGGCTGGTGGTTGTGTGTGTGTTTCTGGGACTGTGTGATGGATGCTTCCTCACCATGATGGCTCCCATAGCTTTTGAGCTTGTTGGGCCCATGCAGGCCTCGCAGGCTATAGGTTACCTTCTAGGCCTCATGTCTATCCCTATGACTGCGGGTCCACCTATCGCTGGTAAGAAGCTATATGTGCGTGCGTGTGTGTGTTTTTTTCCCCTTTTAGCATAGCACAGATTTATACAATTTACAAATCTGTGCTATGCTTGTTGGCAGTAATGATGCACAACGAGCTGAATTATATTAGCAGAGAAAAACCTTGGACCTCGGTACAACCAATGTAATTATTAAAGGGAGAAAGCAGGACAGATTATACACTGGTTTGGGTTTAGAGATGGTTGGG
Organism: Tylochromis polylepis; assembly: GCA_015107715.1. Lineage (NCBI taxonomy): Eukaryota > Metazoa > Chordata > Actinopteri > Cichliformes > Cichlidae > Tylochromis > Tylochromis polylepis. The sequence continues at coordinate 3,881 of VVHJ01060266.1, read as the reverse complement.
CTAATGGCTAGCCACTGCCTGTCTCCAAGGATTTGTGTTCATGAAAAAGTACATACAGTACTGATCTTCGATCTGCTTTTCTTTTGTCCAGCTCTCTAATAAAAAAATAATACATAAGAACACTAGTCGCAGCACGCTGCTGAGTCAGGCATCCTTTGACTCTATCTCAGCAATCTCTTTTACCTCTCACACATACCAGAGCTGCTTTTACTACACAACTTTCTGACTTCCTGACAGCTTTTTCCTGGCCTTTGTAGCCTCAGCCAGCATACTGAAACTCTTAGATGTCAAATGCTAAATGTATTTTTTCAAATGAAGAGTCATGCTGTCTGGCAGGGTTTTTGATTTCTTTAAAAGAGACTTATTTTTCAAAACAACCTTCACTTCTTAATGGCAACTTCTTGTTTTACATTGCAGTTTTAGAGACAGCAGTGGACTGAAATAGATCAATGACATATCCAAAGCTATGCCAGAAATATCAATGGCCATAGTGGTGCAACCATTAATCCATATTACTGTAATAACATAGTATTAAGCACCTCTTTTATACTGTTGGTTAAACAAAAAGGGGCAATATGACAGTATATACCTGCAAATTGTTCAATTAAAAAAATAACTGCTAGTTGTAGCCTTACTGTATCCACATATTTTGCAAAGTCTTGTTTTCATAAACAAGATATAGCAGATCCAGTTTCATTTCTAATGTCCTCTGTTCAATGACCAAAAATATTATTCTCATTCTGGGCACTTGTCTTTTTTCACAACTGACCAGAATGCCAGGAAACAAGACAGAAAATAAGGAATTAGTGATTTTTGCACTCAAATTCTGTGAATTTCACAAAAATTAACAGCCTTGTTTCTTGGCTTTCTATCTCCTTTGTTAGTGAACAGTATCACCAAAAAGTAATATGAACACGCGGTGCAGGTGGGATGTTACTTCAAGAGATTAGATTGCACTACTTGAGAATGCACACTGTGACCTGCATGCAGAGAAAGTGTCTTTTATATTGACTTATGGTTCCTGGAACCAAAGAACTGTGTCAGAGGAAAAACTGAGGGGCTGCACCAGGACCCATGATAAGAAAAATAATTATTATTTTGCACCGTGACACATACAAATCTTTCTAGTGGAGTCCAAAGATAAAACATGGAGTTGGAAATGAGCATATTAGGGCCCCTTTAATCCACAAAAACAACCCTGATATAGACTGGAGACCTCTATCTAGGATGTACCCACAGCTGGGATATGTTCCAGCACCTCTGCGACACTGAATAAGGAAATGGATGGATGGAGTAGGAGATAATACATAAAAACATTTGTGTTGCATGCAAAATACGCGCAGCTAGGCTCTGTATAGTCTGAATTGTCACTCTGAGCATGTGTTGCTCTGAACAGTTTGGTCTGGAGCAAGAATGCCATAAACCATGTCATGCCATAAACCTTGCTTTGTTGCTGTACTGTGAGTGTAGCATGTTTTCTTTAGCACAGGACATGTACATACCAAGTGTTGACAGACTGACATTTAGGGATTTAGAGCAGACTGTCTGGTGGAGATGTTTTTAGACCTGAATAATCTCACTTATTTGTGAATGAATTGTTATTAGGTGCTCATGAAGTTGGCCCTTATGAAAAGACTCCTGATGTGTTAGGATTACTCACATGCATTAAAAGTACACTTGCTTTTGCTATTATTATTATTTTGGAAAATTGGAAAATTGCTCATTTTCTTTATTGTTGGGAGTTAAACTAATACCACTTTCATGCTACAGAGCTGGAACCTCGAAATGGTTCGTTTATTCTAATACTTAGTTAGCATTAAGGCCTACAAGCAGACAAACTAAAACTAAAGAACACTGCATTTTAAGAGGTTTGACAAAGCTTATTGTCTTCTAGGCCCAGAGCTGTAGTTAAAAAAAAATTCCCTGCTCTTTTCTCATGTGTCCTTGAGGCCCAACAAATGTGGATTTCCTTCCTCATATAATCTTTGCACACCCTGGTTTGTAAATGGTTTGAATCCTGCATTGTTTACGTCAGCGTTTGGTAATTATGAATCTGTTTCTTCACTGCCTTTGTCAACACACAGCCTGTCTTTGCTAGTTTGCGATGTCCACCATCTGCCAGGCAGCAGAATAGCTTAAATGCATTGCAGGATGTGGAAGAGGGTGTACATTTATGTCACTGTGTGTATAAACAAACTGGGAATCTGCTTGATCCAAAGCAGATGTTTTAATCTTTCAACTTGCATTTTGCCTCCTTACCTCCACTGCACAGGTCTCCTGCATGACTATTTTGGGAATTACACAGTGGCCTTCTCCCTGGCTGGTGTGCCTCCAATGGTGGGGGGCGTGGTGCTGTTCTTTGTGCCCCTGATCCACCACAGGCTCCAGCGAGGTCAGGCATCACCAGAGGAGACCTCCACAACTGCCCACATGTTGCCCAGTGCCCCACTGGCTGAAGAACCCAAGAGCTGCTCCAATGGGGACATCCTGCCCGGCTATACTGATGTAGAGACACACATCTGATTGCATCATACAAAGGTTGCACATATTTACATATATCAAGCGTGGCTCGTGCATGTGAAAACATACATGTATGTAATAACATCTAGATATTTCTTCCTTCTAAAACATATTGCATACTTCTTATACTGTTTTCCCCCCAGGGATTCAGCTCACCAGCACCTTTTCTCATCCGTAAATTGCCCTCCACCTAACCAGAAGTCTCAACTGTAGATTTCCTGTTGGCTGATCTTTAACCTGCAACCCTCCAAGACCCCCCTCTTTGGCTATTTTCTTTTTTTTTTATGTGAAGAGAAGTGGACTATGCTCTGGCAACAAGCCACGGCGTGGATGAAAAGAGGGCACATCAGCGTCGCAGGTGGATAAAAGCAGAAAAGCACAACGTAGTCTCATCTAGAATCGTTGTAACACATACCTCCAGGAAGAACTAAATGAAGACTAAAAAGCAGTCGTTTCTGATTTTATAGCATTTAATCGTGCTACCTTAGCTTTTGAAGCTGTAAAAAAAAATACAGTTTTGTCTTTAGACCCTACTTCTGAAATGAAGAGGTATATAAAATAACAACTAGTGAAGGGATAAAGTCAAAATGTCTTTATGTTGTACCTCAAACATCTGATTTCTTTTTAACACAATGTGTTTTATTTAGTTTGAGTAGCTAAAACCTGGTTAAATCTTAAATTGATTTGCAGCTTTGCTGTATTCGGCTCTGCCTATGTTTTCTGCTGTGACAGCTACAAGAGAAGCATGCGTACTGGTTGTACATGTCACAGAAGGTAACAGATATTTCTACTAGTAGATGAGCCAGCAGACACAATCCACCTCAGCTCAGCTGCACATGAGTTTTAGACCCTGGCTGTACTGTGTGTTCACACCCTGGGGTCTAAAACTTTAGCAAAATTTTTTCACCAGTCTGCCTGCAAGGAGGACGTGTGTAATTGTGGCAGCTGTTGATTCCACTGATTCATATGCAATGAACCTTACTGTTTTAGGCCTGTTACCAGTTTTCAATGATGGGTCAGTGACTTTTCAACACCACAGTTAATAGAAGGTATTTTCTCATGAGTCTGTAAAGCATTAATGTTTGGGGTTTTTTCCCCCTCTCACCAAACTCTACAGTTTTTGTCAGCCTATTAATTTTTTTTAGCAGGGTGCTACACAAATCTGAATTAACTGTGTCCGACACAGCTTTGAAAAATAACTGACAACAGTTTTGTGCTTTATAGGTGTGGAAAGAGTAGGCGTCAAGCAGTTGTTATGGGAACTTAATGGCTGTGAAAAACATATAGTTCATTCAACTTTGCAAAAGACATTTTGTTTGAAAGTGTGTGTGTGTGTGTGTGTGTGTGTGTGTGTGTGTGTG